>JANHGL010003780.1:0-13687 GCA_024611195.1 Ceyx melanurus | reverse complement strand
CCCCACAAAAAAAAAATTAAATTATAAAATTTTAACTATATTACATAAATTACAGGATATAGAGTCTCAATTGTATACATTTTTTATGGTTTATTGAAATAAAGGCAAAGGAAAAGCTTCAGGGATTATATTATTGGACTGGCTAGAACAGTCAACAATAATCTATGGCTATGGTTCTGCAGTCCTGTGGCTCTCCAGTCAGACCAGTTTGGGACTGACAGAGTCTTCCTGTTCCCTTCAGGCTGAGCCTGGCTCTGAGAGTTCCACAGTGGTTTCCCTGAATGACTTGGGGTTGGTTTTTGGGCCAGCTGAATGTGTTTGCTGTGAGCACCAGTGCTGAGCATTGCTTCAACCTGGGTGAGGAATCAGCACCTCATCCTTCCTTTCTTGATACCACCACAGAGAGACTTTGCATGCCAATAATTATCCAAACTCTCTTCTCTTTGTGCAGTGCAGCTTCAGACACAGAAAGGAGACCTTTCCAGTTGCACCAGGAAAGATGGAAAAGAGCTCTACTGGTTTGGAGGGGTGAACTCTGCTGAATGCCCTGGGTCACAACCAGTTTCAGGGAGCCTGCATGGATGGTAAAGTCAGAAAAGGGATTTCACTGCAGCCTGGCTAACATCGTGTAGCCAGACAGCCCCCTGTTGGCTGCATCGTTGAGGAGGTTTCACAGATGAATTGTGCTTAAATTCACCAATTTGTTGCACTCAAACCAGTTTTCACCCCCGTGTGACAAACAGAGAAAAAGGGGAAAATTGTGGGCACTTAGAAAACAAAACATTACCTTAGAATCAAGTGTTATCCCTTGGATAGACAATAAATGTCACAGCTCAGTTAGAGTATCTGCATCATCTTAATGTCTTTATAGAAGCTTAAAGAGCTGCAGTGAAAATGCAGAGCAGCACTTTGTGATCACAACTGGAGACAGGCATATGATTAAAATGTGATTTTAACATCACATTTACAGTTGGCTAATGCAGAGGATTTAGATTCTGTTGAGAATGCAGGTAATAGGTTTTAAAGCATTAACATCTGTAAGCTTTCTGAACCAGCCAGCTCCAGCCTGGGACTCCTCAGACATGTCTGTGAGAGCTGCAGCTATTTAGCAAGGTACAGTTTGACCAGGAGGTTTGTTTTCTGTTTGGTTTTGTTGTTTTTTGATTGGGTTTTGTTTGGGTTTTTTTCAATTCATGTTTGTTTTCCTTTAATCTCCTTTGGCTGAAGTTGCTACCAGTGCAACTAGCCACTTACTTCCAGGTTCTGTTTTCCCACGTGTTAAGAAACCAAAACTCTCGTTCTTCAAAAGAAATCTTAGAAAAATTGAAGGACACCTCCTGGGTATTTTGGTACTTAAAAACTGCTTGTAAAAGGAACCTAAAAATTAATTAATATTAAAAATATTAATGACTTGCTGAGATCCATCAGAGAAGTTGGAGAAACCAGCTGAAGAGATCTCAAGGTGAGGGAACTCTTCCCCCAGAAGAGAAAAGCTGGGGTTCAGAAGCCTGTGCCAGGGACTCAAGTTCCCTTCTCCTGCTCCCAATCAAGTGCCTAGGGGGAGTTGCCCACATGTGTTCTCCATCTTCCTTCTGAAATCAAGGATAAGTGCAAAAAGGGAGTTACAAACTGGGTTTGTTCAAAGCTTGTTGCTACCCTGAGCAGATGAAAGGAGGCTGCAGGTAGGATTTCAAAGGGTAGCAGGAATTTGCTTTTATTGGACTAACTGTGCAGTTCCTTGCAAGCTCCATATTCTCTTCCTGAGGTGTTTCTTGAAGTCAAATGAGCATACAATAAATATAAGTACCCATTAAAGCTCCCTGAAGGAATTCCTCTGGTTCCCTTAGATGAGCACTGAGATAACTGTCAGTTGCATCACAGCCCCCTGCTCTGCCAAAGCTCTGAGGTTTCTTGCTAAAGAGAGCAGCAGGAAAGGTGGATTTACCCTGCTTTATGTCCCCACTTTCTCTAAAGTTGCTGAAGGGGGGAGCAACTGGTGACATTAAAGAACTTTGCTGTTCAGCAACCAGGAAGGGGATTCACTTCTTCCCTCCTTCACTCTGCCCTCAACAACTGGTGCTTTCCAGCAGCCAGGGTTACACCAGGTAGTCTTTTGTGATTTGGTAATTTAAATCAACACTCAGATAGCTGTTATGCTTGGGTTTTGGTTTCAGAAAACAGCATTTCTGTTACTTTTTGTTGGAGAAGCTGCTTTAGCCTAGGAGGGATTCCATGTCAGTGGAATGAGCACAGCCTCCTTAGCATGAAAACTGCTTGCTGGGCCATTAAAGACTATCTGTGTAAGGTATGTTTGCCTTGGCTTGGTGAGCATCACATCAACCTTCTGAGCAGGCTGAGCAAGCAGCACATCTTGCCTCAAGGTGGGACAAGTGATGCAAGCACCTGGCCTCTGGCTGTAGATTCCCTGAGCAGAAACACTGAGAAAGAGCAGAGCTCTTCTGCTGTTCCCACTCCTGCCCCTAGGCTGTCAGCAAGTCTCCACCAGGGCTAGACCTTGATTAGAGGGTGACAAGGAGCAGAACATTTGCAAAGCAGATCCTGGGTTGTTTTTTTCCTGCATAAATTCTCCTGAAGTGAAGCATAAGCTCCAACCTGGGCACACCAGGCTGTCTGATGATGCTCAGTTGGAATTACCTTGGATATTTTATGGTTTGTGGTCTGCAGTTCTTGGATGATTCTTCCATGATGATAGAGCAGAAATTATCAGTTATAATGATGCTGAAATTGATTTTGACAAGGTTGAATCACCTGTGGATCCTTCAGCAGCAAGCAGACAGAGCAATTGGACTGGGTCTGGCTGGGATGGAGTTAATTTTCCCTATAGCAGCCCTGCACTTTGTATTGGTGACTAGCCCTGGGGTACTACCTGGAGTACTGAAGCCCTTCTTCCCAGCAAGAAGCTGGAAATCACCTGCTGATGGGAAGTAGAAAACAAATCTTCTGTTTTCCTTTGCTTCTGTGTTGCAGCCTTTTGCTTTTGAGTTATTAAACTGCCTTCATCTTGACCCATAAGGGTTTTTTTCCATCTTCTATTCACCCCCTGCCCTCATCCTGCCAAGGAGGGGAGTAAGAGCAGCTTGATGGGCACCTGGGTCAACCCACCACAGCCATCCCACTGGTGAATCAACCATTTTACACCTGGATCTTGCAGTGGTTTGCTTCATAATGCAGATATGACCTCCAAGGCAGGTTATTTTCTTCTTCAGGTATGCAAACTATTGATAGAAGATGGTCTGCAGGTCCACTAGCATCTGGGGGGGGGAAAAACCCAATCAAACAAAACAATATCCCTGTGGTCCCATGAACATTGAAGTCTCCTAAGTCATTCTTCCTTTTCACATCCATTCCTTTCACCCCTGTCAGATCTGCTTTGCCTTGTCTGGCAGCACTGACATTTCTGACAGCTCTGCTAACTGTCCTTCCTTCAATACAATAGGTTGTGGCTCTTGGGTCCCACAAAGACAGTGACTCTTTCCAGATGAATTTTATTCTTTAACACCCTCTCTGTAATGGGCAAGAAGTGGCTTTGCCACCTTCTGTGGGTCTCTGCCTGCTCTTATCACAGAGATAAGAGCAGGCTGAGAGTAGTAAAAAGACAGATATTATAGAAGGATCAGCAGCCCTTCTGCCTACTGTTGAATACAACATTGTAAATAAGACAGTAGGTCAGCAATTATTTTATTACTCAGCATAGTTATCACTGGGGAACAAGAACAGAAAAATACCAGAGACCAAACTTTTCAGGAGGCACTTGGTAAAAGCTACAACCTGCCTTTGAAATTCCAGGAAAACTGATGTGCTGACTCCAAAGTCCTAAGAAGACCCCAGAGCTGATGTTTTCCAATTTTTCTCCAGTGGAGAATGGGGATGGAATCATTTGCAAGGTTTAATTCTTCAGTTTGAGCAGGGACTCAGCTGATGGTGCAGCACAAATTTGCTTAGAAAGCAAAGTCCTCCATTCATTCTCTCCAGCAGATTTGTCCACATTGCTGTTTCCAACCTTTAGCACTACATTCATCATCCCTCTGCCCAGAAAGAAGCCACTGCTGCTTCAACTGTTGCAGCAGAATGGAAAGAGAGTAGAACTGGAGGAAGGCTTCTTGGAAAAATTTACACATCAGATTACACTTCAGGGGGTTATTTCAGCAGAAACTCCATGATGATCTAGAAAACCCTCTGTCCCTTTTTTTTGTTGTTGTTAAATAGAAGTCAGATTGATTTGTGTTTTATATGATGAGTAGTGATTTACATCCCACCCACCCATTTGAGAACACTCAGGGCTCCAGGCACATCTCCAGCCAGTTCCAGACTATTCAAATCATTATTGGTCCATCCATTTTCTAGTCACAACAAGGCTGTCTGTGAGTAATTATGGCCTGAGTGCAGCAGGAGGGGCAGCTTCAAAGAATGGGAATCTTCAGACAAACCAACAGTTCCCTTGGTTCCCAAATTCTTTTATTTATGTGGATTACATTGAGTTGACAGATTTAACTGGGCTGTTGAAGATATGGTCAAAGAAACAGTCACTCCCTTCCCTTTTATTGTTTTCTGAAGACATAACAGTCATATGCATCTGTCAGTAGAGAGGAAACTCTCCATCACTGAACTTCAGTTGGGCTTTTATATGCTGTTGCAGTAGCATCTGGGAATAGATCAATATAATGTTTGGGAGGGAGTTGTGTTTCCTCAAGATGCACTGTAAATCTTTTATTGTAGATACTCCCACTGTTTATTGTTGAAAAATCAATAAAAATAAACCTTGTAAAGTTAAAGCCTGGCCTTGGTTCAGCACAAATCAGAGGGAAAGAGTCAATGAGTTCTCCCTCCCCTCCTTGGAGAGCTCCCAGCTTGTTTCTCAATGAATATTCAATAACACTTTCCAGCAATCTGGGAACATATTTTAAACCAACAACCACCAAATATTCACATTGTGATCTCAGACAGGACTTCTGATCCTCTTTGCTGCCTCACACTGAATTCAGCTGTGGCATCACTCAGTGTGTTGGATTTCCCAGCCTTGCCTAGCTCAGAGGTGTTCTTGTGCACTGGGAAACTGGAAACCAACCAAGTGGGAACAGCCCAACACGAAGAGAAGTTTTGCCAAAGTCAGAGCAGAAGTTACTACCCCTGTTTACAAGCCTGTGGAAGCAGGGCAGGATTCAATTCCTCCAGCATCACTCTTTTGCCTCCTCATAATCTCTCCCTAAAAAAACCCCTTCGCACTCTTCCATTGAAAACCTGTGAATACAAAATAAAACAACCCCTGAAAATGCTGGACTCCTGTCCACAAAACCAGTATTGAATCTGTGCTTTTTATTTAGATTTGGAGAGGATGGAACAGTAAAAGGCAGGATAACTTTTTTTTCCCCAAAAAATACTTGCAAAAAACCCCACACCTGCTTGTTACTCCCTCAACTGCTGCAGTTTCGAAGAAGCTGGCAAAAAAAGGGCACTGGGGCTGCCACAGCCCTCGTTCCACCTTCAGAAGGTGCCAGGAGCAGCTTTTATTTCCCTTTCTGCACTTGTTTTCTGGTTGCCTGTGCCCCCCTGGATGTCCCTGGGCTTTGGCTCAGGGTGACAGTGAGCCCTGCTGGCCTCTGCCTCCTTTCAAAGCTGTAGCATTCCACTTTGTCCTCACTGGACACTGTCCTGGTACTGAGGAGGCGAAACCCAGCCTTGAGTAAAGTGTCGAGCAGCAGGCCTAGCACATTAGTACCATTCACCAGCTTCCTACTGTCAGGCTTTATGGAAACATACCTAAAATAAGAAAAAAAAGGAGTTAAAACACACTTGAATTACCACCTGAAGGGAAGAAGTCAGGTAAAATTACTACTGCAAAATGTATTAAGTGATGGTGGTGAAACTGTTCCCCAGTCCAAACATTCATGGGAAGCACAAAGTGTCCCTGTCACCACAAAGACCCAAGCTGATAGAAATTCAGCAGGCAACATCTTGTTTCATTACCCAAGATAAGTTTTTCTATTATTCTATTTTCTATTATTTCTATTATTTTCTATTTTTCTTCCTGCAGAGGAAAATATTTACCAGAGCTGAAGAAATAAAGGAAAGAATCAGGAGTATTTTCCTCACTATGTAACTTGCCAGAACCTACTCAACCAATTGCTAGTCCATTGAAATTAATAATACATTATAAAGTTCAAGTCTGGCTTATATGTTGATCTGCAAATGCAAAGGAGTTTCTCTTCTACTTAATTAGCTAAAGAAAGCCAGAAGAAAGATAATTCTTCTTTTTTCTTTCAAAAGACTGCTGTGTTGATTCCCATATCCAGATAGAATAACCCTTCTGGAAATCCTTCAATGAAATTTCCATTATTCCAGGTATTCCAACAGCCACACAGGACAAATTAGGTTGTATTTTCTTATACAGTAAGAAAATGTCTCCACACAACAGAGACATCCAGCAAAAGCTTGTTTAAAAAATGAAAGTTGTCACTGGATTATGATACAGCTACCACAAAAATCACTGATACAGTCATCTCAATAACAAGGGAGCCTGGCTCTGAACTGAAATCAAACCCACCATGTATCTGTATAAATTCCTCATTTATTTAGTTTCCTTCACTTTCTTTAAGTCTGTGTTGTTCAAG
Organism: Ceyx melanurus; assembly: GCA_024611195.1. Lineage (NCBI taxonomy): Eukaryota > Metazoa > Chordata > Aves > Coraciiformes > Alcedinidae > Ceyx > Ceyx melanurus. The sequence goes on along the minus strand of JANHGL010003780.1, from coordinate 7,058 downwards.
TCCTCTAGAAGACACTGAAATTCAAAAGCCTGGGAGAGTGAGAGGAGGAAAGAGCAGAGAGAAACACCCAACAGAGAACATAGATCAAAAACAGTATTTTAGGAGGCTGAAGACCAGAAAAATCAGTGTAACAGAAATTAAACTATTTCAAACTAGAAAAAATCATTAAACTAACAGAAAGAAGGAAACATTTTTTTCTCTCCATGAACTCCAAGTCACCAAGAGCTTTCCCCAACAAGCAGTCACACGAGGGACAGTACCTGGCCACAAACTGGTCACCAGCAGAGTAGTTGGTACCACACTGGAAAGCCAGGTCGTGATGAGAAGGTCTTTCCAAAGGCAGTGGAAGGAGTGCTTTTGGAGAGGGAAAAGGGCTGTTCCAGCTGTGTCCTGCCTGCTGCCCTGTGAACACAGTGATCTGCTCAGCCAGTGTCTCAACAGTGGGACTGCAGGAACCAAAGATTCTGAAAAAGGCCTGTGTCTCCTGGAGAGAACAACGCACTTCCAGGATCTCCAGCCTTGGCCTCAGCAAGTGCTCCTGGCTCAGCAGCTCAGCCAGCATGTAGAGCCCATAGAACTCAGCTTCTCTCTGCAGCCTCTGGTAGTCTGAGAAATCAGCAGGTAAGGAGACCTTGAGAGTCCTCAAGAAGTCCATGATGTAACTAAACAAAGTTCCATCTCTGTCCACAAAAAACTCCCCGTTCACCTGTTTGAATTCCTGGTCATCCCCACTCAGCATCCGTGCCAGCCTGGACTCGGGGAACTGCTGCAGGGTGCACACCTGGGTCACAAATCTCACACCACCCACACTCAGAGCAACCAACTCTTGCCTACTCATCACGAGCTCAGGCCACTCAGGAGCTGCAGCCCCCTGAGCTACATGTGACTTGATCTTTCCTACACTGCAAGGCAGCTGCAAGAGCCATCCAGGGCTTTTCAGCAAGTGTTTGCAGCGAGGTGTGGAGCAGCAACAGGATTCCCAGGCAACAAAGATGTAAATAGAACCTACAAACGTTTTGTTTGCAAGGTTGGGTTGCTAAGAAACTCTTGATTCTTGGAATGTTGTGTTTTGTTTTTGAAATGAACAGCTTGCAAGGACTACTGGAAGAGAGTGAATCAACTGTCACAACTTATTAAACCTTGAGAGAGGCCAGTGAGTGTACCAAGAGGATGGCACCACATTTGTTTCCTGGTAAGGTCAGCTGAAAGTTTTCATTCTATGTATTCCTGTTCATAGGACCACTGCAAAAAAATAGGTTAGATGTGCTTCAAGTAATAATATTTCAGTATAGTCTGCACTTGAAGAAGGGCACTTCAGAGAATTCAAGCTTGCAGTTCACTTTAAACCAGTGTTATCCTAGTTAATGCACTCAGAAAATTCACTTCATTCCTGAAACCAGGTACATGAAAACAGAGCAGAACAGTCTATACATGTGCCAGTGCTAAAGCACTTCCAAACATCAACCACATCCAGACTCCTGTCACATTACACACCCTGTTCCAAGGAATCATCCTCTGCTCTGCTCAGACCTCCCCTGCAGCACTGCAGCCAGCTCTGGAGCCCTCAGCACAGGAGAGACATGGAGCTGGTGGAGCAGGGCCAGAGGAGGCCACAGAGATGCTCAGAGGCTGGAACAGCTCTGCTGTGGGGACAGGCTGAAGGAGCTGGGCTTGTTCAGCCTGGAGAAGGCTCTGGGGAGACCTCAGAGCACCTGCCAGTGCCTGAAGGGGCTCCAGGAAGGCTGCAGAGGGGCTGTTTCCAAGGGCCTGGAGTGAAAGGCCAAGGGGCAATGGTTGAAATGAGAAAGGAGTGGATTGAGATGAGAACTAAGGAAGTTCTTTACCAGGAGAGTGGTGGACACTGGAGCAGGTTGCCCAGGGAGGTGGTTGAGGCCTCATCCCTGGAGACATTCCAGGTGAGGCTTGAGGAGGCTCTGAGCAGCCTGGGCTAGTTGAGGGGATCCCTGCTCACTGCAGGGGGGTTGGACTGGATGAGCTCTAAAGGTCCATTTCAACCCAGATATTTCTATGACTCTGTGATTTTTGCTGGCTTTGGAATGATGACCTGGAGAGACAGAGAGGGACAGGAGAGAAACTGCTCTACCTACCACCTTGGGTCTAAGAAGACAACTCAGTGACACCAAGAATCTGATGTAAAAATAAACTGCAAAGTATGTAACTGTAAAGTCCAGACCACCCTGCAGCTTGTCCTCTTACCAACCTCATTTGAGTTCTCTTTCCTTGCCCTGCAGATACATTTTTGTGTAGGACATGTAAACAATCACCAACATCTACAGCAATCCCAGTGCACAGGAGAGTTAAAAGATTTAGTTATGCAACAAAAACACCCCATAATACAAATATCTATTTCAGTGAGAAGCAATATCTCCAGACACAAAGTGGTTCCAGGAGGTGAGTGGTACTCTCCACACCATTGTGGAGTGGAAGGGCAGCCCTGGACAAGTGGTCTTCTCCATCACTCCTGTTCTTACTCTTCCATACTACCTCCCAGGAAGAAAAAATACCTTTTTTTTTTTAACTACAAAGTGACATTTTCTATCTTATTTTACAGTGACATTAACACTAAACTAAGCACACAGTTTGGCCCTGTATTTCAGTAAGAAAAAATGATCTGCAGTTCATATTCCCACAACCACCACTGAAAGGAAACAGAAACACTGTGTTTTTCAAAGCTCCATTTCATCTTCCAGTTCAGGGCTGTCCCAGCTGTGTGAACAGTGGGGATGTTTTGGAAAGACTGTGATTTTTGAACATTTCCACTGCAAGTCTGGAGAAAACAATTGATGTTAAGAAGTTCAGTGTTTTCTCCACCAGATCTCTCCCAGCTCTGTTTCAGCAGGGACTTCACAAGAGTTTGTATTTGCACACAAACTGTGCAACATTATCCAGTACAACCAACGTGTAGTTTTTACACTTTTCCCTTAGAAGTGAAGCTCCATCTGTCATCTGCTCCCAGTAAAACACTGCGTGGTCTGCAATCTCCACTGTATCTGCCAAATAGGACAAGCCCACTGTGAAGAGCTGAGTTTTCCAGCACTGGAGATTGTCAACCACTGACTCCACAAAGGACATTCTGGTGACAGCAAGAACAAGCAAGCAAAGGAGAGAGTTGACCAAAAACCTGCGTGAAAAGATTGAGGGCATCTTGAATTTCAGAGTGGTGTTTTCCTGAGGCAAGGAAAGTTTGTCCACGTCAACCAGTTTGATTCCATTCCACTGGCTGGTGTCAAAGCTCTTCATTGTGGAGCTGATGTCCACGGTGGAGCAAGGTAAAGGAGTTTCTTTAAGCATCTTGATTTTCTCCCTAAACTCCTGCATCTGTTGCAGAAATATAATGGGTTCAGACACATCTTTGAAGGCCTCTGCAATGTTAAAAGCCATCCTCTGCTCCTGCAGGATGGTGTTCAGCTTATTGATCTCTGGGTCGTAGGCCTGCATCACTGCCAGCTTCATGGTCTCGAAGTCGGACAGAATCTCGTTGCGTTTCTGCTCCAGCGTGTGCTGCAGCTTCTCAAAGAACTCCTTCACCTTGTCAGAATCTTTGGTGAGCATCTGCAGAGCTTTCCTCTTGCTGGTTTCTAAAGTATCCAGTCGTGAGAGGGCGTCTCCACAGCGCCAAGTTTCAAAGCCCTGGAACAGGGTCTCAAAAGCCCTCTTCTCCTGGGAATAAGCTTCTTCAATGGAGCAGAAAACGTGCTTCGTGTGGTCACCACGGGTGGCACAGACCCCGCAGATCAGCTGCATGTCTGTCCTGCAGAAGATGTTCAGGGGCTGCCCGCTGTGCACTTTGCACACGGGCATTTTGGGACTCACTTTGATTTTGTTGTACTTCTCCACGATGCCTTTCAGGGAGTAGTTGACTTGCAAGCTGTTGAGCCCAGTCACAGGAGTTTCCTTCCTGCAGGTGGGGCATTTGAAAGGGGATGGTCTCCAAAGGACGTTCCGCACGTTCCCCTCCAGGATCCCCTCCAAACACTTCCTGCAGAAGTTGTGTGAACAGGGCAGGACACGAGGATCATCGAACAGGCTGCAGCAAATGGGACAGGTGAGATCCTCCTCTAGCAGCTCCATCATTTCCTAGGAAAGAGGAGAAAAGATGGCAACAGAATTTATCACGTTTTATTTTGCCTTTGGGGATATCATGCAAAGAAAGATTTCCACCTGAGGCATGGCTCAGGGGAATCACAGCATGTTAGGGGTTGGAAGGGAGCTAGAAGATCATCTAGTGCAACCCCCCTGCCAGAGCAGGGGCACCTAGACCAATCACCCAGGAACAGATCCAGGTGGGTCTGGAATGTCTCCAGAGCAGGAGACTCCACAACCTCCCTAGGCAGCCCCTGCCAGGCTCTGGCACCCTCACTGGGAAAAAGGGAGATGCTCCACTCCCTTCAGCATCTTGGTGCCCTGCACTGGACCCTCTCCAGTAGCTCTTTGTCTCTCTTGAACTGGGGTGCCCAGCACTGGACACAGTATTCCAGATGGGAAAACTAGGACCTACTTTTATCTCTTCAGTCCCCTCAAGAGTGAGCCTCATCTGGGTTTCTGCAGCCAGTCCAGTTAGCTGTGGTATGTGGCCAGCAGATGGCAGGCACAAGAATGGCTCAGTGTCACAGCATCACAATGTCAGGGGTTGGAAGGGACCTAGAAGATCATCTAGTCCAAGCAGAACCACTTTTGGACTCTCAACTAGAAATGCTGGAAAAGACTTGCCAAACCCAGAAAGAACTCAATGAAAATAACTCGTGTATTCATAACAGCTCAAGACTGCTCCTCACTGATGCAACAGACAGCAACTGGATTTGCACAACACCCAGCTCAACCTGCTAACTCCTCCAGAGCTCAGTTTCAAACCAGAAGGCAATGTTAAAGGTGACTGAAAAAGCCCAGCTGCAGAATTTCTTCAGCTACATGGCTCTCTGCTCCCCCTGCAAAGACACCACTCACTTAAAAAGTTCTCTTTATTTTTTTCTTGCTGCTGCAAGATTGTAAATAACACAGGAAGGTGTATTGTTGAGCTATTTATTCAGCATAGCTAAAACACTCCAGCTGCTGGTAATCCTTGGGAACATGCCAAAACTCTCCAACACTTAGTTCTGAGCTATAATTAGAAAGATGCTTCTCCTGTATAAGGTGATTTTGAGGCACATTTCCATGCTAGAACAAGCAACATTTCTCTTCCATCCTCTTCCTACTGCCAAAAATCATGGGATGACAGGAAGACACTGATTTTGCCCCTACACTCTTAAGTCTTCCTCATTAATTCCTTCCTTCCCCTCTTTCCAACTAGTACTCACAGTTTTTAGCCACCACAGAAGCACAAATTCTGCTCATGTGTTAAGAGGGTGATAACTACAAAACTGACAACCCTCCATCTTTTAGACAGTGGAAATTCACAGTGCAGAAAATATTTGCCCTAGTCCTCTATCAGGGAGGATTTTATTCCTTAGGGAGCTGGAAAAGCAGCAGCTTTGCAGGCCTGACAGTGAGGAGTGCAACCCACTGCAGAAAATGTTTTCTATGACATTCAAACGCTGAAGATTCTCATGCTCCTAAAAAACACCAAAAAATACACAAAACCACTTTATGATCCAAATAAAGCTGTCCTGTTGCATTCCAACCCTTCTTATCCAATTGTTTTATAAATATAATTTCAAACCCATTATATATCATTTTAACTCTCCTACTTTAGGAACTGGGCAAGTCTAAGTTCCCACCCTTACACCAGTAACACCAAACCAAATATACTGGAAACCAGTATGACTGGTTGAGACAGCAAACTTCAGTCTTCTCTAGGACATCAATATCAGAGAGTAAATTCCCTGTAGATTGATTCAAACATCCCTTTGACTTAGCAACTTGGTATTTGTGTGAGGAATAGCAGCACCTTCTTCCTTGTGAGTTTCTCTGTGTATTTTCTGATCCCTGTTTGGATCACTCTGGAATTGCTCACCTGTGGCCCATGGGCCAAAAGGTGCAGAGCAGTTTCTTCCTGCACAAACTCCCTGGGTCCAAGCCTGGCAGATGTCACTCATCAGCAAGAGCAACTTGCAGAATTAGGAAGAACAGCAGAACAAATCAAACCCTAAACACAACCAGCACCACAGCAGCTTTTTCCCACAGTCCAAAGAGAAATTCACTCACTGTGCTTCTCAGCACAGAAGTTGGATTTCCCAGCCAGCTTTAGGCTAAAAAGAAACCCAAAATTTCACCAAGCTTCAAACAAAACAAAATAAACAGCTCTTGAATGACAAATTCTCTGCATTGGCATGTAAATATTACAAAACCTGACCGACTCAGGCTGCATTTCCACAAGCATTTGAGCCAGTGAGAATTCTCATGTCCTTACCAAGGGCACCTTCATCCTAGTCAGGACAAGCCATTTGAGCAGCCCTGTCAGACTGGGGTGTTCAATCACCCCAAAAATAAAAGGATCCCGAGCAGATAAGGCAAGGAGGAGATCAGAGCTCCTCCTTCCAGCAGCAACAACTGCAGTTGTGCTCACCCCATCAAGAGGAACTGCGACCTAATGGAGGATTAGTGCAAACATTTTAACACAGCACGCTTGACCTCCAGCTGTGGAAGGTACCCAGGCCAAAAGGAGCTGAAGAAAGCTGTTACTTCACAGACAAAGGGTTTTTTTCCAGGAGTTCCAGGTAGCTCCAACACCATCAGAAAGCTAGAAAGGCCTGGAGAAAGAAGCAGTTCTGATTCCGTGCAGCTCCAGCCCCACGAATCTTCATCCTCACGGCTTGACCGCCTTCCATGCGCCGGGGCAGCGCCATCGCACTGCGCTGCTATCTCCTCCTCTTCCCTCTGCCCCAAGCTCCCTCTGCTTCTCGTTACCATCACCCTCCTGTCCGGGGCCGATCGCTGCCACGCTTGCGGGGCCCAGCGCTGCTCCACAGCCGCCGGCCACGGCCTCCCTGCGGTCACATGCGCTCCGCCGGGCACCGCTGCCCGGGGAAGGGCGGCCCTGGGAGGCTGCTGAGCCCCGCACGGTGAAGCGGCAGCGGGCGGTAGCTGGAAGGAGAGCTAAG
>JANHGL010003779.1:8344-19500 GCA_024611195.1 Ceyx melanurus | reverse complement strand
AATCCCCCCCACCCCCCCAAATCATTATTTAAACAGTATTAAAGTTTCTGTAAATGTTTAAAACAACATGGTTGGGAGGGGAAGGAGGAAAGACAAATACATTTGCTGTTTCAGCTTTGCAGAAACAGATCTTAATTTTTGGCAGGGTTTTATTCATCCAGAGGATCCAGCTGCTTGCACGCTTTGGGAGGCTCTAATTTCATAATCACTTCTCTATCATCCTTCTCCAAGAGGCTGCAGTTTGGCACAGGTGCCACCTTTTATGTCAACTTTTGACCTGTACCTCATGCTATAGGATGCCAGTTCATGGCTAGGGCATCTATGCCAGGAGTCAGTGGCCAGGAGTGTTCCAAATGATGTTTTTCTTTCCCAGATCTAAGGTTCACTGTGGTTCAAGCTCAGTAAGAGCCAGGGACCTCAAAGGAGCAAGGTGCTGCAGGCTGGCTGGCTGCATGTGAGAAGGGCAGGAATCAGCAGCCCCTCTTTCCCCCGAGCACCTCTTTCAGGAAATGGGGGCCCCTCCTTCCTCAGCACCCACCAGCACCTGGTGCATTGACACAAACCCTCTGTAATTCCTGCTTAAATACGCATCTGGCAACAACTAATTCAGCTTTCTGCTGTTGAAGAGTTGGAGCTGTGTACTGGTTTGGCTCCAGGCTGAGAGGGACTTGATCTGAAGGTATTGCAGGGTGCTGGAGATCAGTGGCTGCTCTCCAGCCTCGATGGGGATCTGATGCTCTGGGTTCCAGATCTTCCAGATCCCAACTCATTGTCTGTGGGAAACTCAGGGGAAGCGGGACATATTTCTCAACATGGGAAGATGATTGGCTGGGAAAATGAGGGTGTAGCCAGGAGGAGACAACATAAAAGAACCAGGTCCCTGGGGAGCAGAATATGACTGTAGTCACACCACCTGGCCTGACATCCCAGCTGGGGCTTGTTTCTGCCCTGTCCCACCTCCTCTGCTCCTGGCCAACCAAGGGAAGGGTTTGTGCTCCTGCCCAATTCTTTGTTTGCACCTGGTCTCCTTCTGGCCCAATCCTGCTCAGCCCCACACTGAACAGGACTATATATTCCCTCAGTGCCCATAGCTGGGTACCTGCTTTCTGCTGTGTGTTGTCTCTGATGTAAGTTGCCTTGGCTGGTGTGTACACCTTGCATTGCTATAGAAATGTGCTCTGGTCTTTTCTATTTGCTCTGTGGTCTCTAGGATTGTGTTCCTGCTTCAGCTGCTCAGTCTGACAGTGCTACTGAGCTATGATCTCAAGATACTGTTTCCAGAAAGGTCAAGTCTCACACTGCTGATTTGTGTGTGTCCATACCTCTGGGTATGGGAAGGGAGCCATCTGCAGTCATTCCTCATATAGCTGGTCCCAGCTGCTTCTGTTGCAGGACTGACCTGATCCTAAGCAGTAAGACCAAGCTCAGCTGGGCTACCTTGGTTCTTGAGCAGGGCTGCTTCTGTTTCCCAGGGCTTCATGCAGTTTTCTGGGGGAAAAGCCCTGATGCAACTTTCAACCGAATCCTGCAGGGTGATGTGAGGGCCTGACCTTCTTTGTTGTGTGCTGTCCTGCCTCTCTGAAGCCCTGTTCTGCTTGGATCAGTAACTGCCCACAGACAGCACCAGGAAAAGCTGTTCCTGGGGTCTCATTGGCTTTTCTAACTTCAGCCAACTCCTGTGCAGAACCTACACTGAGATAAAAGAGACTGACACAGCGTGAAACCTTCTTCCTCTTCAGCAGATGGTGTTTGCAACAGTGGACTTTGCTTCTGTTGTTATAGCAGAAAGGCCTGGTCTAGCCAAGAAACAGAAGGAGAAGCTGCAGTCTAGTCTTGCTGAGCCTGACTTGATATGTAAACATGGCCCAAAAGCCTGGATCACTAATCAGCTCTGGCTTTTTGAGGGTCAGACTTTTGCCATCTTCAGTTTTACAAGCTAGAGAGCTGTCACACTTTGCCCACAGGCAGTAACTCCAGTCACTCTGCTGCATTCACTGCAGTCTCCCAGGACTCTCAATGATCAAGGCTGTGATGCGTGTTGGATTGTGAACTTCATGTTACCTTCACAAGAAACCTAAACACATCTTCAGTGTCGTTAACCTGATGTTAAAGCCTTAAGCTTTAGCAGATCAGTGCTACATCTGTCCTAGCTGTGAACTTGACAACCTTCATGACTAAAAATCCTCATAGTTAGTGAAACAGTGCCCTTACTTGAGTGAACTGCTGTGATGGGTGAGTTACTGGTTGGCACTGCTGCTGACTAAGCCACTTCCAGCATACCCTGTTTGACTGATGCACTGAGAAGGCAAAGCTGAACCATGTGTTCTGAGGCTGCTTATATGTCTTGGGTGTTCCCAGGCCTCCAAAAAGTCTTTCCTCAAGTCCTTTCTGGCAATCTGATCATCTTCCTGTTCCCAAGTGATGCTGCTGCTCCTGAAGCATTGCTGGAGTTCTGTCTGATTGCATTGGCTACCTGAGCTGCTCTGCTCCTTACTTCTCCCAGTAACCAGATACTTAGTCTTTAATTTCCATTGAAAACCCATCTGAGCCACAGCAATCTGAGAAACTGCTGAGTACAGCAGAGAGAGCAAGTTCTGTCCCATGTTTGGGTAATACCTGGAGGAGTTACAAACCTTTGTGGGGAATGGGGTTGCATACATCTGTCTTGAAGCACACAGCAATCTATGGACATAGCAACCTCCACCCATAATCTGAGAGCCAGCTCAGCCCATGCAGCCCTCCTCACTCTCCTGACCTTGATTGCACCAGGCTCTCTCACAGCTCTTGGGGACAAACCTCACTTAGCCCTAACAAGCCTCAAAAGCTCTTTCAGAGCAAGCCATGTGTGAATTCAGCGTGTCCCATATCGGCGCCATCTACCTGCCTCTGCCCAGTTAAGGTAGGCACAGCAGGTCTGGACAGGTAGGAGGACACTGGGCTGAGTTGGACTTGATTGCTGGGGCTGGTGTGGGTTCAGACAGAGTGCACTCCAGGGCCCTCTGCCTTCAGCTGAGGAGAGATCTCTCTTTAGGTCCTCTTTTACTCAAAGCTTGTACCGTATGGATGCTCTCATGATATTAATTATTCTCTGTCTGAGCCCTCTCATGCTGCAAAAGTCCCTGGAGGTAAGGGTCTGCAGTGGGATGGGTTTTATGGTAGCTGAGCTTTGGTGGTTTTTCCTCTGGAGTTTCAAGAAGCTTTATTCCACCCGTGAGAAGTGCCAGGCATGAGGGGAAGGTTTATTTCTTGGCATCTGTTCCCGCTTTGCTCTAGAAAACCGATGCTGTGCTAGGAACGCACCAGGACTGAAAATTCACTGGGCTGTTAGGTAAAACAGCAGATAGCAGCATTAGGGGAAATGAGGGGCAATTCTGCTCAAGAGAGAGCAAAAAGAAGGACCAAGCCCTTTCACTTTCATCCTCCCCCGAGCCAAAAAGCAGCTGAGAGCAGTTTGAGGGAGAGGCTGAAGCTGGGTGTTAGTGGCTGCCTGCCTCCTGTAGCACAGGCATCTGGGCTTGACTATGCCCTTGCCTGCTCTGGGGAGCTCTGGCACTGGCAGCCTTGTTGCTTTTGAGGTGGTATCTGATCCCCTTGGAGATCAAACCATGCTCTCTCTTACTTGTTTTGCAGAGGACTCAGGAAAGCTTTCAGGATCAGAGGTTTAAACAAGGGGTGTGATGAGCAGTGACAGTTTGGGAAAAACACAAGCAGCAGAAGGTTTTGATACTGTCAGAGAACATGACAGGCAAGTTCACAACCCTCGCAGGCCTTTGACTTCTTGTTTTCTTTTGTCAAACTGGGAAAGCAGTCCTAAGTGGTGACAGAATTGCAGGTGGTGACCCTGTTGCCAACAGGGCAGAGCTAGAGATGCTGAGTGCAAAGCAAAAAGCTGAGGTAGAAGCTGGCATGGGCAAAGGTGCCTTGCAGGCGCTAGAGAAACTGGGCACCTCTTTTACTGTGGAGGATGCTGTGAGGCATCTGGGAACTCTGCTGCTCCAATGTACTCAGCTTCAAGAGCTGAAGTTGCTCTTGGGGCATCTCCTCCTGCTGCTCAGGGGTTGCCTGGGCTGGTAGGAACTCTGGGGCTGGAGAGTGAGGGGTGAGAGGTACAGGCAGACCAAATCCTGCCTCCTTATCCTCCACTGGGATTAAGCCATGTCTGCCCAGCAAGCCTTGGGTGGGTGGTGAGTGCAAGCAGGACACATCCCTAACTCTCCAGCCCCTCGATGCTACTGCAAAATGGGATGCCCCATCAAAACAGATCTTGCCTTGTTCCCAAGCTAAGAGAAGGGGGTGTATGATAAAATGCTGCAGCTGGTCTCTCCAATCTCCCACCAGTGTCTGTATTAACTGTCAAGACAGTGACTTCCTTGATGCAGAGCAATTTTTTTCTGTGCACGCATCCAGCTAATCAATTAAGTTTCTCAGCAGCTTCCTCCAGCATTCAGGCTTGGAGAGTGGAAGAAATTTGTTATTCTAGGCACTGTTGGAGATGCATGGACTGTAGGAAAAGCAAATTAGTTGCACTTTCCAAGCATTGACACTTCAGTCAAAGCTTGGCTTTCTGTGCCTCCTCCTTCAACCTCCTCCCTGCTTTCCTGAGCACCTCTGGCTGCAGCCCTGGTCTCACCAGCTCAAACAGAGCTGGCCTGAGGGATATCTGCTTGGCACTGTGCTGTACCCTGCTGTGGTGGAGCTGGGTGCTGGGAATGCTCTGAGTCTCCTGCAGAGCCATGGATGTTTTGCTTGGGGTAGGACATTTTCCTTGTCTTTGTGCAGCAGGTCATTGTGGCTGTGCAAGGGCCTAACACTGCTGGATTGCCTCTTACCTGCTTTCCCAGCTGGGTACCATGCTGACATCGTGGGGACATGCCAGGGCACGTTGGTTTGTCCCTATAGCTTAGCCCTCTGCTGAAAAAAAAAAAGTCTCTCTTGATGTGTTATCTCCTTTCCCATCTTGTTTTGTCTTTCTTCACTGTTGCTCCTTGCCTTGTCCAGGCGTGGCCCTCCATACATGGGAGGGAGACGCCATGTGATGCATTCACATCTGTCCCAGTAACCTCAGGCTTTGTGGAGCTGAGCGCTGGGCTAAGAAAAGGATTTGGAAGGATCCAGCAGGGTGGGTGGAGGCAGCAAGAAGTATGGGGTGTTTGGGGTGATCTGGGGATGATTTATGGATGGTTGAGAGGGAGCGCGTCTCCTGCCAGCGCGGCTACACCCTGGCTCTCTGCTAATGGGAGTGGGGATATTTTTCATTGTATGTTTAGCAATGCAAGGGCTTAAGGATGAGAGCGGCAGGATTGCTGGAGTCCAGAGGGTCACAGAGGTTTGTTAGGAGCTCAGCCAGTTGTGTGTACTCCCCACACTTCAGCCCGTCAGGATATACGCACGCGTTGTCCCAGGCCAAGGAATATTTGGCCCAAGCAGCACAGAGCTGATGTTGACTGGGTGGCTGGTGGGTCAGGATGGCCACAGCTTGAGTCCAGCCTGGCCTGGGGGTGAACAAGGTCCCTTCCATTAGGCACTGCCTGTCAATGTTGGTGATTCCTGCTTAGAGGCTTCCCTGTGGCCTTGCTGCCCCAGTGTGGCAGCCTGCTTGGAAATCTCAGTGGAGAGGATAAGGAGGAACTGGCAGGGGGGGAATGCTGAAAATGAGCCCTGCTTTCAGAGGGTCATTGTTAGATCAGCAAGATGATTTAATCCACCTTCGGTTCTGTTCTCTCCATAAAAAGAACGTGGTGCTAACACCATTGCTTCTGTAGGAGAAATCGCATAGGTGTTCTGCTTGGGAAGTAACTTGGTGAACCAGGAAAGAGGACCCAGGGTGCCTGCTCTGGATCTCCTTTTCAAGCTGTTACACAACACTACTCTGGGGTTAACGAACTAAAAACATCTGGGAATAATCAAAGCTGTGTAGGCTCTGGGAAAACATGGCTGGAGAAAGTTTGAAGGAAGCAACTTGAAAGCTCCACATTGTTAAAAACAGTCTGGAAGCCCTGGAAATGAAAACTAGGGTAACATCTACAAAGAGCGAGGAAGTATCAAGAGAAGAATCTAATGTCCTCTGAGGAACAGAGAGGAGCCAGAATGAATTGTAATGCTTGAGCCTCTACTAAGCTACAGAGCATTAAACATGGCTTTGGAGCACACAGATCTGCCTTTCCTGCAGTGTCTGCTGGCAGGGAAGCAGAGGCTAAGGCCATGGGGTCTGCCTTAAAAACAGCCTGGGGAGTGGAAGTGCAGCTTAATGGCAGATAATCACAATCCTCCCAAAGCCCAGTAATGCTGCTGCAGAGCCTGCAGCCAGCAGTACCTGCCAGGGCTGGTGTGGGGAGGACACAGCCGAGGTTTTGGGGTCTAATGGCATCCCTGGCAGGGTGCCACCAGCCAGAGCACGGCTGTGGCAGGGAGGAATGTAACCCCCGAGCTTTGCGGGATGCCCGCTTGGGCTGACCGATGGCATTGCCATGGGATGGGGATGGGATGGGATGGGGTGTGTCACCACAGAGGGTGACAGTGACTTGCTGCTATGCTCAGGACTCCTCTGGGGTGGCAGCTCAAATGGCTGCAAGCTCATCCTGGTTGGCAGATGGAAAGACTGACTGTCTGTGAGGGTGTCTGGCTGGCAGCAGGGACCGCAGAGCAACGTGTGCTTTCTGAGCTGCCTGTTGCACTGACTCTGCTCCTTTTGCAAGAGCCTCGGGGGCTGTTTCCCTGGAGTGGCTCAGAGAAAGGCCATGGAGCCTCACTGATGGAAATCCCCTGCCTTTAGCATCACTGGGAGGCAAGTCTGTTGCTGGGAAATCTCACTTCTGATTTATAGGAACTTTAATCTTGAAATCTTTCTGAATCTTCTGGTGCTTTCCATTCCCTCTTCTACTGTTTTACATCTCTTCTTACTTCTGCCCCTGGCTGGATCTGGGGTAGAAGCCCCCAGAATCTCCAAGAGAAGGAAAAGCAACTTGGGAATGGTGAGGGTGGGCACACCAGAGGAAGGACAGTGGGACAACCAGTCACCAGAGGAGCCATAGAAATAGTTAAAGATTTGGGGTGTCTGGATCTGCCACATCTTCCACGACAATCTGGTCTCCCCAGCATCCTTGTAAATGAGAAACTGTGTAAGCCTCACACTCTATTATTGCTACGGAGCATTAGAGTCTCTCATTTAGGATAAACATTCTCATCTCCAGCAGAGCATGAATAACATTAAATGAGATAGTTAAAATGTTTCAGGCCAATTATAGCCCTGGTGTAACTTCAGCAGAGTTACACCAGGGATTAATTTGATCCGGAGAGTTCTGTCTCCTGTTCTGAACTGGGATTCCAGGGCGGGTAATTACATCCTGCCTCTCTGCACTTCCTCTGGAGTTTTAATTGGGTTGAATGGACCAAATCCGCAGCAAGTGTAAATCAGTGTAATTGATCTCTCTCTGGAGAGGAACCCTGCGGATTTACACCCTCAAATCTGGGCCAGCTTTCTCCCTTTCCTCTCTGCAAGGCTCAGGCTGAGGTTGGTGCAAGGAAACTGCCCCAGTCCAGCATCAGCCTCCCTGCAAAGGAATCAACTTCTGCTCTTTTCACCAGAAAGCCACCAAATTTCCAAACTGCTAGTGAGAGTTGAGAAAGCTCTGCCTGTCTTCCCTGCTGTGTTGGTGCAGGTCACATCTGCTTTGGGGTGCAGGCAGCTCAGCATGGGTGCACAGCAGCCTGCACCCCACTGTACTTTCTGCTGGTGAAGCCAGTACTCTGATCTCAAACTGGGGTGACTGGCTCTCACCTCCCAGCCTGGATCTCAGACCAGGCTCTTTGTGCACCGAGACAGGCAGCTGGACTCTCTGGACTCTCTCCCTCTTCCACTTCCCAGCCCTCTCAGTAAATCAGTGTTAATGAGGGACATTTGACCCTCTCTTTCCCTTAAGAAGCATTTTTGTTTCATGAGATAAAGAAACGTGAAGCAATTTCCTCCCTCTGCTTTTACTATGTTTTTTAGGTTTAAACATTTTTTTTGAGAAAAGGAAAAGTTCTAAGGCACAATCAGCCCTTAGGATGCCCTCAGCAGCAGTGTCTGATGTGGATCAGGGGGTGGATGGAGCAGACAGGCCAGTCAGGATGGGATGACCCCAGGCTTGGTCCCCTTGCTCCATCAAAGTGATTACATGTGCAACTGAGATGGGACATTCAGAGCTGGGAAAGTGCAGTCTCTGGCTGATAATTAGGAATTTAATTGTGAAGAGTTATCTTGGCGTTGAAGCCTATGCAGAGCCACCCGTTCTCTGTATGTCCTCCATAGTGGGTTGTATAGAGGGGCGGCGGCGGAGGGAAGGGTGCTGGGAACTGTCTCCCTCACAGATTTCCAGGCTTTTCTGCTGCTGTGTGGTCCTTTTCCCTTCTCACAGAGAAATGATGAAAACAGACAGTCAGATAAACCCTGGGGAGCTGGGTCCAGCAAGGCCCCACAGCTTTGCCCCCTCCTCCAGGCTGTGGGGGACTGCTGGTCCCACAGCATCCCCACCACCCCCAGCTGGCCGTAGCCCACTCACACTTTCATTTCCCTTTTGTTTTTTTTTCCCAAAGTATATTTTAGTAGGGACACAGATTGAAAGAAGAGCAGAGATGTCACAATTCTTCCTTCCTCCCCCAACAAACGGCATCTCCTCAGTGGGACTGTGATGGTGGGACCATGTTCTTCAGCCTTCTGGAGCCCATCAGCACCCCATCCTATGGAGATGTAGCAGTGCCACCAGCCTGTGAGGGCTGTCACTACCCACTCAGTGTTTCTCGTAAAGCGCCAGGGGGTTTTGGCCGGAGGAGAGGATGCGGTTAATGGGGTTGAGCAAAGTCCCACTCCCACCCACCAAGGGCCTTTCCGGGACCATCTCGAGCAGCCCTCAAACACCTCACTGCAGACAGGCTCGCCTGCTCTTAGCTCAGCTGCTGGCCGCGGCTGATTGAGTAAATAAAAGACTATTTCTCATGAAATCCACCCTCCCGGAGGTCCCAAGGCAGAGAGCTGCCCTTTCCGTGGCTCAGGAAACCTTTCTCCCCCGAGCAGGCGGTGGAGCAGGCGGTGTTTGCCCGCCCAGGTTTGCGCTGCGCCGACCCCGTTCCCGGCAGCACCGTGACATTTGAAGGCACCAGTTCCAGCTGGCCCTGTGTTGTCCTTTCTGGGTTTTTTTTTTGTGTGCTAGTCCAGATGGGGAGAAAGGTCAGACTTGCTGATGGTAAAGTCCAGGCTGAAATCTGCATTTTCTCTAAGCCCAGGATGACCAGGTCTAGGCTAGCCCAGCAAATCTGGGCTCTAAGTGGCCACCCTCAGTGATTTACAGCAGGCTCTGTGGCTCTCATAGCTCCAGCATATGTTCATCTTTCTTGGGGCTCCTCTCCAGACCGTTTCTGATTTGCAGATCCTCCTTGTTGCTCATCACTGCCCACCCAGAGCTGAAAGTCCTCAGCTCTCTACAACTAAGCCCATGACCTTTATTTTCCCTTAAATCAATACATAAAAGCCAGGCTAATCAATAACAGCGTGTCAGGGGAGTGCAGGTGATTTATATCATCTGAGGAGCTGATTCTGCTTTTGAGGCTTCAACCCTTTTGTCTTTCCAGACCCCAGTCTCTTCTGCACTGCCTTCAGTGCATGCACATCCTATTCATCCCCTGACCCCCCTGCCCATCTTGGCATTACTGACTTTCCATCTTGCTTTCAATCAGCTATGAAATGAAGGCAGCTTCAGGTAACGCAGCAGGTTTATTCTTCCTGATCAGAATATTTCCTTTACCGAAAAGAATTTAGAAAAAAAAAAAAAAAAGTTTAAAGTGAGTTGAGGTTCTAAAGACTTAGTTAAAAATCATCAGGGTGCGGGGGGAAATGTCTATTAGGAAAAGTCTAGAGGTGTTTGTGAAATTATCATTGTGGAGAACCAAGCTGCTGGGAGCTCTTGTCTGACCTGACATTGGTGCTGGGTTCGTGACCCTACAGCCCCAGGATGGGAAGAAGGTGCTGTCATCAGCCCAGAGCATCCCAGCAGGAGACACCCAGGCTTCTTCCCCACCATTGCTGATCAGCCACTCTCCTTCCCCTATTGCTGTGTCCTGTCTGTGGCTGCCAGTGGTGACTGGCTCTCAGAAAGGAGCAAACAGCCTGTTCTGGGTGCAGCAGGAGTGTATTGGCACAGAAAATTTATGCCAGCTGTGGTGAGGCCAATGCAGCTGTGCCCACAGAAAGGATTCTGCTGTGTGATTACTGCACTCGCCAAAAAAAGCAACAACCTGTCTCTTGCTGCCTTATAGGTATTGGCAAAAGCTTTGGGAACTGCTTTTTTTTTTTGGTCATGTTGAAGGTGATGTTTACAAGCCCGCTGGTCCCGTGACTGATCAATACACAGATAGACTTTTCCCATCAGAACATTTATTTTTTCCAACAGGACGAGTTCTTAAACAAATGAAGGCTTGCACAAGAAATCGTCTGATCGTCTGCCTCCCTTTGGCAGCAAACAGAAAACACGAATATTTTTCTTTACTCTAAACCCAAATTTTTGTGGCTAAATAGATCCAAAAATATATCTCCCCCCACACCCCTCTCGCCTCCCCCACTTCTCCCAGACACAAGACATCTCTGAATGCTGAAAACAACTCTTCCCTGCCGCAAATGGACCAAATAAACCCAGCATGAGACTGGTGCTTAGTAGAATCAGATGTGCCTCTAATGCTGTCATCTATGGCAAGCTGCGCCTGCAAACTGCCCTTTTATTAATGTGTTTAGATAGATGGGAAAGCTGTCGAGGGTGTGTGAACCCCGAGGCTGGGAGCAGGATGCCTGCTGGCCCCATGCCCACAGGCTGACTTACAGATTGCCCAGAGCATCACTGAGAGGCTGCTCAACCACCCCCAAGCCTTCAAAGACAGGAGGATTTCTTTGCTGTACCAGCATTTACCCCGGTGCCTGGTCCTTCCTGGGCTGCGGGTGAGGAGCTGGATGGTGTGGGCTTGTTGGCGTCGTGGGTTGTTTTGCCGGGGGGTTTGGCATGTGCTGGAGCTGGGCTGTGCTGGGTGCCAGCTGCAGGGGTGCTGCAGGAGAGAAGGAGTCACAATTAACTGTTTGCTGAGAGCCAGATGGAGTTTATGGGCCTTGGGGATCTGCCTTGTAGTTTCAGGGG
>JANHGL010003777.1:0-21797 GCA_024611195.1 Ceyx melanurus | reverse complement strand
TGAGTTTTTCAGAGTGCACTCGTAAACTGAACCATCCCTTACGCAATTCTGTCCCTTTCCCTGCCGCCTTCGAACGCGGGCCCTGCGCGCAGCAGGGAGGCGGGCCATATCCCGTTCACAGCGTGGCGGCGATTGGCTCCGCCAGCCCCTCGGCCCGCTCTCATTGGGCGAGCTGCGGACGCTGGCTAGGATTGGCTGGCTTCAAAGGTGGGCGTGGCGGCTGGTGCCGGACTATGGAGGCTGTGGCGTGTGCGGACCACGGTGAGGGGCGGCGGGGAGGGAGGATGGGACGGGGGGTTCCGATCCCGGTTCGACTAGTTTCTGTTTTCTCCACCCTGCAGGGTCCCTCTGCTTCCTGAAGACGGGCGTCCGCGATGGCCCCAACAAGGGAAAGAGCTTCTATGTGTGCGGAGCGGCGGGCCCAGCCGTCTGCGGCTTCGTCCTCCCGGCGCTGTAGGTGCAGGGGAGGGACGGGGAGGGGGAGGGGGAAGAGGAGGGCTCCCCCGTACTGTGCTACTGGTCATCCCCTTTCCACTGCTCTTCTCCCAGCCCACTCTGTTAAGAGACGTTCCGTACTACGTTAGCAGTCGTAAACTTTTCTTATTCACATAGTCTTGGCGAGGAACCTCCGAGTATTTTGACCCCAGTCATTGTTTTTGTCGTTGCCTCTGTTCTTCCTCCTTTCCTCCTTTCAGGATTCCAGCTTCTCACTGCTTGATCCATGAGGGGTGCATGGTGGAACTACAAGTTCTGGTTCAGCAGCAGGACAGAGATGAGTATCGGTAAGTTCCTCAAAGTGGAACCAAAAGTTTGTTGCACAGTTAAAAAAATTTGCAATTGCTGGATGGCAGCTGGCTTGTAATCTCCTTCTAGAATCAAAAAGGCTCCTCCAGCCTCCAAGCCCTTGCTTCACAGAATTGTGATGGAAGGCTTAGGATGTTTCAAAATGTTTGCAATTTTTGTTAGGTTTACACCACTCAATATAACTGCTAAGTGACCAGGTAATGGTTGTTTTTAGCAGAACTGAGTGTGGCCCTGTGGTGGAGTTCATTTAGGGCTCACAATGATAGCAATGAGTTAATCTGTTTTAATTCTGCTCACATTTTTTCAGTAGTTGTGGTTTGGCTGCCAGTTGAGAAAAAAGGTCACATCCAGTGTTTTTCTGCTCCTGTTGTGCCTTAAAAATTAGCTGAGCAGTGCAGTGTAACTAAAAGAATAGCTGTTTCCTTACACCTTAATGCTTCTGAGGCTCTGAATGCTATTTTTGCCTGAGCAGGTAGTTTTATAACAACAAAAACCAAAGCAAAACCCCCCTACAAAAACACCCACAAACAGCTATTAAAAAAAAACCAGTAAGAACCCAAAACCCTGGGAATCTATCCACAGAGCAATGCTTTGTAAACATTTTGTGGCCAGAGTTTTTGGCCCTTTCTATGTATAAGTCTGGGTGTAAAGTGCAGACTAAGAGAACTTGTCTGTGATGTTTTCGGTACAAAGTGCTTTCTAAAGCATGCTTAGAGTTCCTTTCCTGGCTCCTGCAGTTCAAACCTTGTTTTATTATTTGTCAGGTTGTTTTACCGGTGCCTGAAAAGTAAGTTGAATGGAAAGAAATGGTGTGGGAGCATCCCCTGGCAGGTATGCTGGTTTCATTTGTGCTGTAGTATCTGCTTACTCCAGCAAGACTTTTCGTTCTGTATGCTGTAATGACTACTAAGACTATAGGGTGGTAGAGTTTATATTTTCTAGCTGAAAAGCCTCTCAACCTGCTGTCTTCCAGGTGAGACTTTTCTTACTCCTAAATTGTGCAAAGCAATCACTGTTCTCCAGTCTTAAAAGAAAGTTGGGTTTGATTTCTGTCTGCCTTCTCCTCTTGGCATTGATGCTTCATCCCCCCCAAAAATAAAGCAAATGGCAAAGAAAGGGGAGAAACAGTAGTTTTGTTACAATGATAGGAGATATGGTGTTTGTAGAGAGTGAAGTCTTGTTTGAGATGATCAGGTTGTGTGTATAGTTAGCAGGCTTTAATAATTTTTAAATTAACATTCATTTACTTGTGTAAATTGCAGGATCCAAAAGCTACCAAAGTGTCAAAAGCCTTAGGATCCCAGACCAGCACAGCACCTCTCTTCAATCCCAGTGGCCAAAGAAATCCATTCAAAGTGATAGACAAGAATTGTGAACTGTCATCCTGGAAACAAATTAAGCAAGAAAATGGAGAGGAAAGTAAAACAAAAGGAGTAAAAGCAGAGAAAAAGAGTGTGCTGTTGTCACATAAAGAAAAGAAGCCAACCTCAGTCTCTTCTGTAGAGGAAGAAACTCTAGGAGGGGTGAAAACCAAAAAGAAGCAGTCTATGGCAACCTCAGTCTCTTCTGTAGAGGAAGAAACTCTAGGAGGGGTGAAAACCAAAAAGAAGCAGTCTGTGGCAAACAGGAGTGATCCAGAATTTAAGGAGAGCACAGTGTCTAAATATAAACTTGGTCCTTCTGAGACTGGGAAAGAGAAAAACACCCTTTGGGAAGAAGAGAAACATGGTGGTAGTGGTAGAGAATCCAGTAAATCTTCTGAATGTGTGGAGAAGGATCCAGGTGGGAGATCAAAGCTCTTTCCATTAAGTCTTGGAAAGCAAAGTGCAGGTACCAAACCTACAGAGGAAGTGCAGGTTGGAGAGAAAAGCTTAAAAAGCTGTGTGGATAAAGAAACTAGAGAGAAAGAATACACTGGATGGAAAAGTGGAGAAACAAAACCGATGTCTGAAGATGTGATTTCCCCAGCAGTGGCATTGCAGAATGCTGTCCTGAAGGGAGGAGCAGAGGCAGAGCTGCCCAAGACACAACTCAGGCCAGGGCTGGGGCAGCCTGCTGGTGAAGTCTCTGGCAATGACAGTGCTGAAGCAGGGTTTGGTTATTCCTCATCAGCCAAAACTAAAGCTGAGAAATCAGCTGAAGGTTTGCAGTCAAGAGAGATTCCTTCAGAAAAATCAAGCAAGAGTGCTCAGGGGATGTCTTTGCCAGGTGCTGCTGCATCACATCCCATGGAAGGATGTGATGACCCTAAAATTCTTCACAACCATCTTGTAGTGCAGCTGAAGCAGAAGAAGGTAATGTATTGCACCTATTACTTTTTTTCTTTTTAATGTTCTGTGTTCAGGGTGACTCCCTTACTTATGACAGGCATCAGAATATGGTATCCCCTCACAGCAGAAACTCAAAATATTTGGATGGTTTGGGAATATGTGGCAAGGGAGGAAATTTGGCCTAGGTTGTTTTAGGCCATGGATGAGACAATTACTCCCGAGGTAATCCAGCCCTCTTCATTAACAGTGTTCAGTTTTGACTTGCCTGAGTCTGTTTGTGTCTGTCTCTCACCCAGAAGGTAATTTGCATAAGATGCACAGACAGCTTAACCTTTTAAAAGAACCTGCTTATTGCTGGTGGCCTCTCTTGGCCTTGTGGAATAGCCATATAAGCTCACACTAAGATAAACTACCTGGCTCTGTTTTTTCAAATAATTGCCAGTAACTGTTCTACAGGTATTTGTTATAACACCTCCTGTTTGCCTAGAGCTCAGAACAGACTCTGAAAATAAACAGCCAGATGTTGTTCCTGCTAGTATAGAAGCCAACATGCAAGTAGGTTGAACATGGTGTGCCTTGAGAGATGTTAAGGCTGGCTGAGTCATTGACTGCCTGTTACCCTGTTTCATAAAAAGGGGGAGGCCCTATATCCTTCTCTTCTGAACTACACCAAGTTTCATTTTCTGTTAAAAGACTAATCACACTTAATGGCATTTAAATGCTTTTGGAAATTGTAGAGCAATATCAAAACACTTATTGAGACTGATTTGTGTTTTTAAATTGCTGAGCTGAGGGTTCTGTGTTGGCTGAGAGCTGGGTAAGCATGCTCAGGGTTTGAACTCGTTTTTGTTCTGCAGAGTACACTGGCTGCAGTGAACATTCAGCTGCTGCCAGATAAAGGGCAACGCTTGTTAAAGCAAGTGCAGGATTTGGAAGCTGCACTCAGTGCTCTTAACATTTCAACAGCAAATACTACTGAAAAAGGTAGGGCTAATTTTTTTTCCCTCCAGAACTTTGCAAATCAGTTTGTCTTACTATACTTGTTAATATTGAGGAAAAACTAGCAAAACTTTATATCGACTACATGCCATCTATAAGTTTGTCTGTTGAGATTCACTGAAGATGAAAAGGGTTAGTTGCAAAGTGTGTCTGGGAGAGGATAAAGGAGCAACTCGTGTTTCCTCTGAAGTGTATTGGCTTTCCAAGAGAGCCTCCTGCTGTGGTTATGACCCAGAGCTAGTTCTGTTTCCAGCTCTGGCTGTATGACTGAGGCAGGTGTGTCCAAGAATGTGCCAGTGAAGCATTCACTCCCTCTTTCTTGCAGTATGTTGCTGTTATGTTTAGGCATGTCTGGTTGCTGTGTCTGAGTGTTTGTTAATAGATAACAAGATAAGCAACTTCAGTGGCACAGTGCCATTCCTGTGATTTCCTGATTCTATTAACTAGTATGAATCACTTGTGGTAGGCAGGCATTTTGTTGAGTTACCTGTATGATCACCTCAGCAGGAGAGTTGCTTTGTGATCATAATACCAATTGTGTTGATGAAAAGATCCAGTTTCCAACTCTGAACCTCCAGTAACTCCAAGGCCATCACACAACAAGCAGTCCCAATGTCTTATGTCATACCTGATTTTAAGCAAGGCAGACCTTTCCAGGCCAGTGAGAAAAACTTGTGAGTTCTTGATCTATTTGTTCTTGGATGTTTTGATAGTTTTTGTGACCAAGGCATTGACAAGAAAGGTGTCTTTAAAAGGAATGACTCCTCTGGGGACAGCGTGCAGAACTGACCCTGTGTTTGCAGTAATCTCATCACAGTTGTGGAATTCAACGTGCTGCTCTAAACAACACCCTGAGGCTTGGGCTGGACTGTGTGGCCTGTCACAAAGGAGCAGACTGAGGGTGCATAGGAGTAGTTACAGTACCCTGAGTGATGTGGTGACCTGCTGCCCTGCTGTCACACCTCTGTGACCACTGAATAATACTGTGCAATAAGACTCTTGGGAAGAACACAGGCCCTTCTCTGGGCTGGAACACGAGGCTGTTGTGCATCCTTTTCAACCTGTGCTTCCTTTCCTCTGAAGGGGAGGGTGGCAAGAGCAGCAGCTGCCATGAGGAACCTTTGCCAAACTCATCGGGCAGGCCTGGTGGTACCAAGTTGATAACACCACTACCCATCCAGGATCCTACAGCAAAGGCATCTTCAGCCTCACACTGTCACCCCTCTGCTGCTGCTTTGGGCTCCAGTGAATATTATGGCCACACTTTGGGAAGTAAGTACAGAAAGACTTGGTTTTTTTTCAATAAATAGAACACTGGTGAGGACTGTTTCTGAAATAGTCCTGCAAATTGTGGATATACATGAGAGTACTAAAGCTTTTTTGTTACTGTGAGCTGCATACTTCTTCCCCAGGCCTCTCTAGCCACCAAGATCAACCTCTAAGGTGAAAGATCTGCTTGGGAGAGTTAGCATAGTAAACACATCTCATGTATTATACTGTATTTTCCAGTGAGCTCTGGCATGCAGAATCTCTATGGAGGAAGAATGACAGAAGACCGAATCAGGGCTGTACACAGTGCCACAAGTGAGGCTATTAATCATCTTCACACATCTCTAGAATCCTGTCCAACAGAGCAGACAGCAGCTGAAGATCCCTGTGGATTGAAGGTGAGTTGGCAAGGATGGAGGATGTCAGGCTGATGAATGAAGTGTTACAACTGGGTGATATCCTGGAGTATCCTGTCCTTTCACACTTGAAGTACTTTGCAATTTTCATCCTGCTGGAAGGAGATGGTGTAATTCTTTTTGATCCATGAGAGTTGCTTCAGATTGCCAATACTGATGTTCCACCCTCTTGCTGTGGTGTCTTCAGAATATTTAGTGCTTGAATGAAGTTGCTTCAAAGCAACCAACCCACAACCAATTCTACGTGACTGGCAGAACAGAGACAGGTTGCTAGTAAGGAACAGACTGAGAGCCTTCTTGTTCTTTTCTCCCAGTGAGGTGTCCTAGTGAGCTATAAGAAATAGTATTTTGAAAAATTGTTGCAGATGATTGAGTTTGTGCAACTGAATGGGCTCCAGAGTGGTCTGTTCTGTGGTCCCACTTCTTGTCCTTTAAGAGTCTGTAGGGGTCTCTGATTTGGTTGGAGAAGGGAAGGGTTTTCAGTCCCTCTCCTTTACAGTGATGCTTGTGGTGAGCAGGGTAGGCTTGGGTGGGTTTTCCACCTGAACAAGCTACCTTTGCTTGCTGTCAGACCACTGCAAGGCACTGGGTTCGTTTGTGCACAAACCGCTGGCAAGACTTGATCTAGGGTACTGCTGGCCACCTGTCTGCAGAATTTGCTTGTTTTGGATATCCCCACCTGTGGGGGAGAAGAATAGGTAGGCAAACTCCTTACAGTAAGGCTGTAGTGGGACAGTTCAGCTGGAGAGTTTGTTATAGGAAGCAGAAGTGTCTGAACTTTGCACAATATTTCCTTCAAATTCTTTCCACCCTCTTAGGTTCCTCTGCTGCTGCACCAAAAACAGGCACTCACATGGCTACTCTGGAGAGAGAGTCAGAGGCCCTGTGGAGGAATTCTGGGTAAGCAACAGAAAGGTGGATTTTTGGGACCAGATTTATGGTAGCAACAGTTTGGCACATAACTATTTTGTGGGCATGTTGAAGGGACTTGTTTTCCTGTGTATTTTGTCTGATTACAGCTATGAACCCTTTATTAAATCACACCTTGAAATGGTCATAAGTGTAGTTTTATTTCCTGGGTTCCCCAGGGCAATTTGTCTTTTAGTATTCAGTTGTAGATCCATGCTGGGGGGCTCATTTCTGAGGTCATCACAGCTTGTGTATGTCTCTTCCCAGCGGATGACATGGGCTTGGGGAAGACTCTAACAATGATTGCTCTCATTCTGGCCCAGAAGCAGCTGAAAACAGAGAAGAGAAAGGAGAAATTAGAAATCTGGCTATCCAAAAATGGTATGGAACAGTTTCCATCATACAGTACATACATTATGATGCAGTCTCACTTGAAATGCTGAAGTATTATAGGTTAATAGCTTGTAAAACAATTTATCTGTGCTCACTTCCCTTCTGTAGGAAGGTAAAATTTGGCTTAATATTTACTGCTCTCCCTTGGAAGGCCTTTCTTTTGATCAATGTAATTTGTTGTTCCTTTGAATATGTAGGATTTTCCAGCTTGCTACTTTATATTGTTTCAGGATTTATTGTTTTTTTTAATTAATTTCCTGAATGAGTTAAAGCCAGCATATGCTGTTTTCATAGCACAAGGACCTAAAATAGTTACTGCTTACATCCCTGTAACTGGTGGTTTTGTTTTGTTTTCTGTTAATTGTTGTGAATTTTATAGAATCATAGAATGGTTTGGATTGGAAGAGATCTTAAAGATGATCTAGTTCCAACCACCTGCCATGGCACGGACACCTCCCACTAGACCAGGTTGCTCAAAGCTCCATCCAGCCTGGTCTGTAGCACTTGCAGTGGTGGGGTATCCCACTTCAATGTATTGTCACCCTCATGATGAAGAAAATCTTCAGAACTTCTAATTTATACTCTGAATTTGAAGACGTTTCCCCTTGTCTTATCACTACAAGCCCTTGTAAAAAGTCCCTCCTCAGCTTTCTTATAGGCCCCCTTCAGATCCTGGAAGGCTGCAATGAGGTCTTCCTGGAACCTTCTCTTCTGCTGAACAAACCCAAGTCTCTCAGCCTATCCTCACAGAAGAGGTGTTCCTGTAGCAAACTTCTTTGCAGCCTAATTTGAAGACATTGCAACTTGTCTGCACTATTTCCCTGCAGAGTTCACTGTTATCACTTCCTGCAGTACTTTAATTGTTTGTCCTGCATCCTTGATCCATCACTGGAAGAAGGAGATTGACAGACGTGTCTGCTGTGGCAAGCTGAGGGTCTGTCTGTACCATGGCCCAAACCGAGAGAAGCACGCAGAGGGGTAAGTGCTGAACCAGAAACATCACCAAGGAAAGTACTACTAAGCAGGAGATTGTGTAAATCAGAGTTGCAATTCAGAGGCAGAATGGTGGAAGAACCTGAAGTACAGAAATGCAGAGGATCCAGAATGTCAGTCTGTCTGCTGTCAAGGTGCACACTCCTCTGGCCTGTACCCATGCTGAGTGGTGCAGGCTGATAAAAACCAACAAACCAACAAAAAACAACCAAACAAAAGCCCCATAAATGGTGTATATTAACAAAAATATTTCTAGCTTGCAGAGAATGTCAGTGGCAGTTTCTTTCATGCTTGTGCTTTATAGTTGTTGGGGTGTATTTTCTATAGATTGGAAAATTATCTAACCTGCTTCAGGTCATGCTGAGCAATGTTGCTGGGTGTCAACCTCTAAGTAGGCTTCATCTCATGGTGTGCATTCTGGACCACTGGCTTTTTTTTTTTTTTTTCTTCAGCTTGCTGTGTCTGTTTCCAGTGTCCATAAAATGGGGACAGTGTGTCCTTCCTGTTTGACTATCATGAAACTCAGTTTTCTGTAAAACTGTATTTCAGCTCATGTTGAACTCTGTTCTTAATCTGTCAGTTTGCAATTTTCTGTCTTACAAAACAAACTCCTCATTTGTTCTTGCTCCTGATTTCTACTTTCCCTTTATGCAGGCTCTCTGAATATGATGTTGTTGTCACAACCTACAACATTCTCTCCCAGGAAATTCCCACAAAGAAAGAGGAAGGGGAAGTCCCTGCTGAGGACTATGATGTGGGGGTGAGAAGCCATATTGTAAATAGAGGTATATAGAGAGGTTAATGTTTGGTTCTGAGGTGTTGCAAGCCATTATTGTTTCAAGTAGCACCTTCTGTATGGTACTCTGAGCAGCAGGTTGGTTTGTGTTTATTTTGTTGTTTTGGGTTTGTTTTTTTTTTTTTGTTTGGATTTTTTTTGTGATGACTTTGTGTTTGTGGTGGGTTGGTTTGTTTTTTTCTTTAAGTTCCCTGTAGAGATTACACAATAAAAATGGAGATGAAAGTGTTGTGAAGTGCAGAAAGACAATGGAGAAAAATATTCACAATATATCTGCTCTGTAGTAATAGAGAATACACTGCACTGCATACAGTTAAATTATCTTTTAAAGACATTTCAAGAGTGCAGTGATGAATGTCCTATTGCTTTTGAGTTGAGACTGTAAAAGAACACTAGACTCTCCTCTTTGGTGGTCTTTGCCACTTGAAGTGCTAATGTGACTTTACCAGAAACCTGTTGTGCCTGGGCTCTGGGTCAGTCTGAACTGAGACCGTGGCAGGTTATGTGTTGCCTTCTTGAAGAAGCAGCAAAACATTTGTGAGGCTGTGAAAATAATGAAGTGATTGCTGAATGCTACCTGAACCTGGCTAGGTGGTATAGAGGACACCCTTTGCTGGTGGCTGTTGCTGTCTCCTACCTCTGAGTACAGATCTAGATGCAGCTTTTAAAGGAAGCAGGCCATTGAATTTCTTGAAAGTTCAAGGTGGCATCTGTAAAAATGTAGAGAGATCAGAATAATTCTATGTGGTCCTTGGTCCTAGCCTAGCAAAATTCTACAGATGTGAAATGCCTCTTGGGAGGAAAGAGGTAATAAAATGTTAGAAGCAAGCAAGAAAAACAGCAAAATATTAGAAACTATTGTTAAGAACAGGCAAACATGTTCTATTCTTTGGCTTATAAATTTCCATGGAAGCTATGAAGACATTATTTTTTCATTTTGAGAGCATTTCTTAAATTTGACAGTAAGAGCTCAGGCTGCTGCTGACTAGCAAAAGGCTTCTTGCTGGAAAAATCTGTTTGTCTGTGGCTCTTTTGGAAAGCCTAGCAAGTTTATAAATAGTCTGCTTTTTCTTTCAGAGTGGGTCCTCTCGCTGCTCCCCTCTGCTCAGGGTAGATTGGGCTCGAGTTATATTGGATGAAGCTCACAATATTAAAAACCCCAGAGTTCAGAGCTCTATAGCTGTGTGCAAGCTGAGAGCCAGAGCCAGGTGGGCTGTCACGGGGACGCCGATACAGAACAACTTGCTGGACATGTACTCCCTCCTGAGGTGAGCTTGGCTGCATGTGAACACATGAACAGGGCTCATATTCCACCTCTTCTTTGCTGATGAAGTTGTTTCTAAGTTTGAGAGGTTTCTATGGTATGTGGGGTAGTGAGACTAGTTACATTAACACTTTGAGCACTGGATTGCAAAGGCTGTGCCTGAGGCATGGTGTGAGGCTGACCCTATTTCTGCTGTTGCACGTAGCTATTCTGATTCCAGAGAGGAAAATTACTTATCTCCTATGTCTCTGAGATGAACTATCCACAAAATCAATTTAAATGAACAGAATATTTGTATGATAACTCATTTCTTCTCC
This sequence comes from Ceyx melanurus, assembly GCA_024611195.1. Classification (NCBI taxonomy): domain Eukaryota; kingdom Metazoa; phylum Chordata; class Aves; order Coraciiformes; family Alcedinidae; genus Ceyx; species Ceyx melanurus. The sequence goes on along the minus strand of JANHGL010003777.1, from coordinate 11,367 downwards.
CAGGGCAGCCTGAGAGGACATTGAACACTTTGTCTTCTCTATACAAATGATAAAACTCTGCTGCTCCTCACTGCTGAGGGGAGGGAGATTATGAAGGGTGTTAGAAAGCCAGGGAGAATTTTCATTTTCAATAGATTCTGGATAATTGAAATTAAATTTCAATTAAGAATTATGGGGTTTTGAAGTAACAAATACTCTTTTTAGCAGCTGCCTCTGCACCTTGGTGGTCTTCATTTGCTGGTGGTGCTTGAAACATAATGAGCTAAGAGGAAGTGATGGGTACAGAATTGGAAAGATGATTTTAATGATGTTAGTGATTACAAGACTTTTGAGCAAATAAGTGATTAATGCCATTACACTGAAGTGTTTTACTGCTTCTAGCAGTTGTGGCATTTGGAGATGGCTTGTTTTGGATAGCAAGAAATTTGGTTGTCATCACTCGAGTAACTGAAGAACTCTTCTTACCTCAATTGAATTCTTCTTTCTTCCTGTGACAGGTTTCTTCGTTGCTCTCCTTTTGATGAATACAAAGTGTGGAAGTACCAGGTAGATAACAACACAAAGAAGGGAGGAGAGAGGCTAAGCCTCTTAACCAGGAGCCTCTTACTACGAAGAACTAAGGACCAGCTGGATTCATCTGGCAAGCCCTTGGTAAGAACTTCAGCCTGCACTATGAGATGATAATTCTGTTTTCCTTGCAGCAGCCAGTTATTTATGTCCATAAATTTGTTAATGGGTGGATTTTCCTATCTACTGCAGCCTTTTGAGCAAGAGGAGTGGACTAAGCTTGTGGAATGCTTTGATTGCTTGTCTAGAAAGCAGAAATAGACAGAATAATGAAACTTTTTAGTTACTTCTGTGCATGCAATGTATGTGTCAAGTAATTGCAAGAAAGTCCACTTTGTGAAGAAGTAACCTTCTGAGAATCAAAGCTGTGGACAGTCAGGTGGATCTGGTGTGTGCTGGGGCATTGGCTTGCTGCATGGCTGCTACACTGAGTATTAGGTCAGTCTGTAAGCCTGCAAAGGGTGTGGTGTTGGTGCATGGTCTGATTCTGAATGGGGAACTGAGAAGCTACTTTTACAAAGCAAGAACTGAAACCCTCCATGGTAGTTAAGCAGCAGTTCATACTTAGTTGCCTATGCCTTGGTTGCCTTGGCTGAGAGAGCTGGGGCTCTTTAGCCTGGAGAAGAGAAGATTGAGGGGGGACCTCTTCAATGTCTATAGATATGGGTGAGCGTAAGGAGAATGGAGCTAGACTCTTACTGTCATCCAATGACAGGACAAGAGGCAATGGGTGCAAGTTGGAGCACAAGAGGTTTAGGGTAAACACAAGGAAAAACTTTTTCACAGTGAGGGTGACAGAGCCTGGAACAGGCTGCCCAGGGAGGTTGTGGAGTCTCCTTCTCTGGAGACATTCCAAACCCACCTGGATCTGTTTCTGGGTGACTTGGTCTAGGTGACCCTGCTCTGGCAGGGAGGTTGGTCTAGATGATCTTTTTAGGTCCCTTCCAACCCCTAACATTCTAGGATTCTAGACCTTTTGTGATTGGATGATCTGGGATAATTTTTTTTTTTTATCTAGAGTGTTAACCAGTCTGCTTGAAGTTTGGTGAGTATCTACGTTGTGTCATAGCTGCACTCATACAGATATCTTTGATGGAGAATCAGCTGTCTTCTGAGGTGTAGAGTGCTGTGTTAAATACTGGAATGCTGTATGAAATTTTTTGCACTGTCTACATCTGATCCTGTGTATTTTTTTCTTCAGGTATCTCTGCCTCAGCGTAGTACACAGCTGCATCAGTTAAAGTTGTCAGCAGAGGAGCAATCTGTGTACAATGTGCTCTTTGCAAGATCCAGGTATGAATGTGGGTAGAGAAGGTTTACTTAAAGTTTTTGTTTCTTACTGGTGTGAAAAATCATTGTCATCTACTTCAGGTGAGAAGAACTTCAGGGCAAAATCCTGTTATTTTTTTCCCTTCTGGACCGTTAGGAATGTTTAAAAACACACTGCTTGTTCTGTAATAGTTGAAACTGGTTTTTTTTTTTCCTCCTGTATGTTCATGCATTGTATCACACTTATTTTTTAGCCTTAGACTTAAATCTCATTGATTTCAATACTCCAGAGACTTGGAACTGCAGCAGTGATTCTTAAAGGATGATGTGCCAGCACCTGTAAAGGAGAGAATTTATCTTCTTTGCCCTGTGATACTTATACAGTCAGAAATTATGCTGGCTTCTCCAAATGGCTGTAACACAAGCCAATGTCACTTTATGTTCTCCTGGGGTCTCTTTCAACAGTGTTGCTGTAAAGAGTCTTCTTTCCTTTTAAATATGTGTTTAAATATATCCTTTTGTTATGAAGAATGTTTTGCATTGGCTCCTATTACACACAAGGTATTTCAGTAAGCAGACTTGCTTGTGTTTTGATTATATTCAAGTTAAGCAAAACTGGTGGGGTTTTTTTTTAAAGATCATTTAATGACTAAATGTTTAACAAAACCTTCCATATCTTAATGTGTCATCTGCTTTTTTTGATAGGCTTGTGTCTGTCTTGCTTTTTTTCCTGCTGTAAGTCCCACAGTTTTGCCTTATTTTTCCAGGTCAACACTACAATCCTACCTAAAGAGACAAGAGCAGAAAAGTGAAGGCAGAGACTATGCTGGTGGTAACCCATTTGAGAAAGGTTTGAGTACACCCTTCTCTGAAAAATATTTGCAGAAGTGACTCTTAAGTGTGCAATTAAGGAGGGGGAACAGACCTGGCCATGTGGGGTCAGAACTTAGAAATTCTTTGGAAAATGCTCCCGATGTTATGAAGAATCATACCATAGTAATCCAAAAGTCTTTCTCACTGTTGTGGCTCTGGGCAAATCTCTTAGCCTCCCTGGATCTGAAATTCCCTTCTGAAATAAAATTCTAATTGCTCAGATATGTCAGTATTAGTGTAAGGTATGTGGCACCTTGATTTGTGTTGCTGTATTTTTGGTTTAACTGGGATCTGATGGGTTCATGTGTTTAAATCAGGTATTTGCTTGCCTGTTCTCTCTTAATAATTAAACTCTTGCTGAAGATGGCTGGGCAGTGTTTGGAAATGCCTCCAAAAGCAATTGATAATTTGTCTTCCTTCCTTGGCAGTTGAACAGGAGTTTGGGGTCAGTCAAAAGGAATTTCCATCAGGCTCCCAAAGTGCCTCCCAGGTCTCAAGTACTGTCCATGTCTTGTCCATGCTGCTGAGGCTTCGTCAGTGCTGCTGCCATCTCTCCTTACTGAAAGTGGTAAATGCAGTGTATTGTAGTGGGGTTTCTTGTGGGGAATTTCTGAAGTGTTTGTGTAAGTTAGCAGACTTTTTAACACCCTTGCACCCTTTAGCTAAGGGTATATGAACTGAGCCATTTCTAGGACTGTCCTTTACAGCCCGAGGTTTTAGATGAGCATACTTCCTACTGAAGAATTCCCTAGCATAACCTATGTGAGCAGCTGTGTCTCTAGAAATACCTTTATTCAGATTAAAAAAAAAAATAATGGCAAAGAAATCTTGATCTTAACCTAGTCTTGAAAAGTGCACAAGTCCCCTACTACAGGATGTTTTGAAGGCTTGTGCATTGGAGAGCTCTCTAAGCACCTTGACTGAAGTTGCCTTGCATGAAGTAGACTCATCTTTCAGAAGTTCTTTGCTATGTCATATAGAGCAGCTCTAGAATAAGTCCAGATACTAAGGGAACAGGCATAATTTTATCTTTTAACATCTTAAATCCTTCAATTGTTAAATGCTATGAGAGGGGGAATCTGAGGAGACTGGGGCACAGAAAATGCCTGAGCTCACGTGCTTTCCCTGGGAAAAATAAGGGGCCAAAGGGACTGTTGATCTGACCCAGTAGTGTTTCTTAATTGTTCTTTCTTCATATTGCATAGCAAAGCTTCCTTCAAACCCACTGCCCTCAGCAGAGATCATGTAGACTGCAGAGCAGTACTGAATTCAGTCTCAGGCTTGACTGTGGTCCCTTACTACATTGTTTTCTTTCCTGCAGGCTCTGGACCAAGTTAACCTGAACAGTGAAGGCCTTGCCCTGTCCATTGAGGAGCAGCTTAGTGCTTTGACCCTGTCTGAGCTCCAAACTCCTGATTCCAAGTCAACAGTCTGCCTCAATGGCATAGCTTTTAAAACTGACATCTTTGAAATCACCAGGGAGAGCACCAAGGTATTTTGGTTGTGGGCTTCTTAAGAAGCTTGGGTTTTAGCAGTTTGCCTTTTAAATTGTTAATGAATTGTCCTACCTTGGTGATTGCATGTCAGGCTAAGCTGGCAAGATAGATAAAATCAGGTTATTTTATTGATAGCCTCCTGAACCCCTTCTGGAACACTTTGTCTTATCAGGTATTGATGAGTGCATCTAATAAAGCTGTGAGAATCTGACTCTGCTGATCAACTGTCAGCTAAAATCTCAAGCCCTCTATTCACAGTAGTTTAGAAAAGCATGCATGTGAAACTGTGGTACTTGCTGCTATCCCATTTTTTGTAGGTCTTCAAGAGAAGAGATGGCAATAACTTCTTACAGGAGGGTTGGAATCTATAAAACCTGTTTGTATTATTTGATTTCTTACCCCTGTTTTCAATTATGGAAGTGTTCTTAATAATGATTATTAAGATATTGTGGAAGTCTTAAGCATGGAAGACATTTCAATTGAAGAGTTATTTTGATCACTTCCCTGTTTTAGTGAAGAATAGCTAAGCATGAGCTGGGTTATGACAGCAAGTATATTAAGTTGTTTGTTTGTTTTTCCTGCAGATAGCTCACCTCTTGGCTGAACTGAAGACTCTTCAGAGTCACTCAGAGTCTCAGAAAAGGTTAATAAACATGTAATTTTCTTTAGTTGTAGTGGCTGAGAGAAGTGTGTCTCCTGATAGTAGCAGAAATAGTTAAAATAATTGACTACAAAACTTTTGGTATGGTAAAATAGTGGCAGTACTGCTGTAGTTGAAAACTGGGTTGGGGGTGGGGGGGGGAGACAAAAGAGGTTGGTTTAAGAAGCATCAAAGTGTAAATATCTAGGAAAGTGTAAGGAATCTCGGGCTTGAGGCCCAGGAGGACTCTTCTCCAAAATCAGAATTGGGAAGAATTTTGTTGTTCTGAGAAATAATTGTCTTTGTACTACACGGTTCCAGGGCTTTCTGTTCTTGTTAAACAAGTTAGAAGGTGCTTAGGGGTCTGTGGCTGTTACGTTGGGAGTGGACTGGAAGGAGAAGTCCTGTTCTTGGGCAACTCCAGGGTTGCATCACATGTAGAAAGCTTTTTTCCAAAGTCTTTTTCAAAACGTATGCCCACTATAAGAATGGGAACAACAACATTACTGTTCCCTACCAAAAAGTTATGGAACAAATTACTGTTTAATTCAAAAAGTGTGGTGGGTGAGAGGCCTGGAGAAATCCAAGCATGTTGTTGCTTTTGATCCATTTTGTAGAAAAAGCTCAGGATTGTGATTGGTAGGTTGGCAATATAAAATCCAAAAATAGAGCTGAAACTTACAGACTTAATTTCTCTGGATTTTACTGCCTTCCCCAGCAGGTGCTACCACTACACCTACAGGTGAATTTGTTGTGGAATTGGAAAGGGACTTGGCTGCAGTTTGCAGTGGGGAAGAGTGCCCGAGTCATTGTCTCCACTTGGGTGAGACACTGCAATAACCAAACTGCTGTAGTTCACACACAACTTGCTCTAAACTCCCTTTGCTCTCTCTACAGTGTTGTTGTGTCTCAGTGGACAAGCATGTTGAAAGTTGTGGCTGTGCACCTGCAGCGACTGGGGATGAAGTATGCAACAGTGGATGGCTCTGTCAATCCTAAACAGAGAATGGATGTGGTAGAAGAGTTCAATAACAATCCCAAAGGGCCTCAGGTATACATTTAGAGCAGTGCTGCTAGCATCTGACTTCATGATTCCATTTACTGCTGCCACTTTCATTTGGACCTCTAGGTGCCAAAATCAGCAGGGAAAGGGATAGCTAAAGAAAACCAAAACCAAACCATCTTAAAATGGGCTGCTGATAAGCTCCTTGTGATGTTAACCACCTGTACTGAGATCATCTGACTCCAAAGCTAGTTTAAAGGTTGCCCAAACATGTTTTTGCTACAGTTAGTTAGTTATGGAGAAGATGTGGGGCAAATTAGCTCTATTTAGAGCAGTTTGGTGGTTTCCAGCTCATGCTTCTTCATTGGAAGATGTTTCTATGTAGCACTTGCTTGCCAAGGAGCCTGTAAGACTTCCCTGCTGTGTTCCAACTTATCAGATGCTTTTTTACCAGACTAATCTTTCTGTGAAGAGAGGGTGACAGATGAATCTATGAATGAGGCTAAAATTAACCAAAGCTTATCTCACCTTGGTACAGAGGTAGGAAGATTGGGATTGGGGCAAGAGAAGTCATAGTTTTCAACACATCCAAAATAAGGTGACTTCCTGTGACTCTTCTGAGTTGTTGGAGTTTGGACAGATGCATTTCTTTAAATACTAATGAACTACAGTGTGTTCACTCTTTTTGAGAACAGCTTCCAGGCTGAAACTTTGGCCAAAGGAAGGAAGCTTGGCAAGTGACTTAAGGCATCCAAATCCAAATTATTCATAGTGTTTACACTTTGATCTGGTCACTGATGTTCCTGTGATTGGGGCAGGACAGGCTGTCTCTTCTGAGGATGGATCAGTGAGTGGAAAGGGAGAATGTGGTGTGTTAGCTGCTTTGCTGGATTTCTTGGACAAGCTGCTATCTACAAAAAACCAAAACAAAACTATTTCTCCTTCTGGCTTTGACCTAGAGAATTTGACAGGTATATTAACACATGACCCCTTAAACAAGATGAGGGGTTTGAGGTACCATACAATTAAATTAAGCAATATAAAGGAAATACCCCTGCTGTACAAGAAATCTTCTCTGAATTCACCATCTGCTATATTCTCCATTCCACCCCACCTACTCATCTTTTTCTAAACACTGAGACGTGGAAACAGAACAAAAGGAGTAGCAGGCCATTTCAGTCTAGTTACCTGTGTTGAAGTAATCATTTTTGCTAATTCAGAGTTGGTGCTGATTGATTCCACTGTTTGCAGTAGGCTGTCATCAGAGGGGCTGGTCATTTCCACGAGACACAGATCAAGTCTGAACTTTTCAGTCCTTTCTCTAATCTGTAAAAATATATCAGGGTTATGTGTTTGGAATGGTAGGCTGACCTCTGAGTCATAACTTCCATGGGCAGGCTGCTGTGCATCATCAAGTATCATCTGGCAAGCTTCTGAATACATAATATACACATCTAATATAAATATAAACAGTTCCTTTGGTTCAAGTTAGTATGTAGAACATATGAAGTACTAATTTTCTGGAAACAAGCTCCTTAATTTAATTCTCTTATGGCTTTTAAGGTACTGTTGGTCTCGTTGCTGGCTGGAGGCATTGGCCTGAACTTGACTGGAGGAAACCACCTCTTTCTCCTTGACATGCACTGGTAAAGAGAAGTAAATCTTCCATCTTGGAGTATATATGTAGGACTTGCTGCTTTCTTTCTCACCACTTGTATTGTGATGTTTGATACAACTGCATTAGGAGGGAAGAGTTTTGCTAAGAGTAAGGGCTAGTTATTAGTTATGGAAGGGTATTTTCACTATGGCCTTTCAAGATAACTCTGACTTGTCAATCTGGTACCCTTAAATACAGTCCTGTAGGAGTAAAAAACAGAGGGTAACAGCCATCCAACAAAGCAATTATGTGGTCTCTATCACAAAGGATACTGGGGACTGGCTTAATTTCTTAGTAATGGAAATGGGAACAGGGAATTTGTCTCTAAGCAAATTGTATTGAGCACGGTTAGTAATTTGGCATAGCTGCTGTACCTTCGAGTGTTGCAGAGGTATGCAAATAGTGCATATGAGCTTCTAGTATTTATGTTGTCTCCAGCAAAGTTAGAATTACATTAAAAAAAAAGCTAAATGTTGATTATGGGAACTTAAAAAAGCAAACGTGCTTCAGTACAAAACCAGCTGATGAGTAGCAGCATAAGCTGAACATAAGCCCTTAAGTTTGCTTTTTTGTCACGTGTGTGTTGTTTATTTGTTTTTGCCACCTTTCAGGAATCCTGCTCTGGAGGATCAGGCGTGTGACCGCGTTTACCGCGTGGGGCAGCAGAGGGACGTTGTAATCCACAGGTCAGGATTGCCCTGCTTAGCAGGACACCAGGCTGCTGCTGAACCATCTGGCATGAGGTGGCAAGACAAGGCCTTGGTTTGAGGCTTGACAGCAGGATTGGGGTTTGGGCACTGGGATAGAGACCCCATGAAAATGTTTTGATGTGGCATTTGCCTGCATAGGTGGGAGTGGTTTATTGTTTTTCAATCTGTGACTTAGTGGGAGTGTCTTGATGCTGAGACACCAAACAATTCAGGCACCAAACTGTTTATTTTCTCATACTGAGTGGAGTATTTTTCACTGTGCTTCCTAAACCTGGGCCTTTGTAACATCACTAACATACAGAGCACTTATTATATAAGTGGCAAAGTTGGCTTTTAAAAGTGTCTGTAATTGTAAATACCAGAATGTTAGTGTAGTTATTGTGAATGCACAGCAACTTTAAACTAAAATCCAAAATACCATTTGGGGTGCAACACTTTTAGTACATTAAGTGCCATCACTTATCAAACAGTCATTGCAGGATTTTTGTCACTGTTGCTTCACATTACCAAAATTGTGGCCTAAAGTGCATCAGACTTTAATTTGAAATGTTTGTAATATCCGGATATGAGAACACCACCTGTTTTCTGTGCCCAGGTATATTTTGTCAGTCACTTTGTCAACCTATTAATTTTTAAGTGAGACAAGTCTCTGGAAATTTACTGTGGAAGTGACTGGCAAATTTTTTATCAGTTGAGATAATATGGCTTTATTGGGGTCTTGGCATTATTTTGTTTTGGTGGTTTGGTTTATTTTTGGTTTTTTGGTTTTTTGTTTTTTTTAGGTTTGTCTGTGAAGGAACAGTAGAAGAAAAGATCATACAGCTCCAGAAAAGGAAGAAAGTTCTTGCTCAGCAGGTGCTGTCAGGCAAAGGGGAGGCCTTCACTAAGCTCACTCTGGCTGACCTCAAAATTCTCTTTGGCATCTAATTATTCTTTGCAATACACAGTTTTTTCATGCTGTGCAGGCATTGACACAGGGCTGCTCTTCTAAGGTGGTTGTTTATTTTGAACAAAAAACTACCTTTTTGTAACTGTTCCAGGAAGAGAAGTTAGCAACTTCAGGAATTTGATACTGAAATTACATCATATATCACTAGGTTAATAAAGTTATAAATTAAGCTATTGTTTTAAAACACTTTTAAGTAAATATTAAAGACATTTTATTATCTCTTGCTTTCCTATGTGTTCTTTTTAGTTAGAAAACTTTCTTTTCAGGACAGGAGAAACACACCCATAAGGGAAACAACAGGAGGGAAGTGCAAGGTAGGAAAGCTCAAAAGGCTGAGGGTTGAGGTTGAGTAGACATGAAGGATAAAAAAAAATAATTTCAAGCACAATGCTATAAGGAGACTATATAAACTTTAGAATGTGTAAGTAACAAAATTAAATAAGGACTTGAGGAATACTTCATGTTCTGTAGTTCCTTAGGGAGGTTTCTTATATCCAAGTGAAAAAGCACTTCTCTGTCCTGCTCACATTAGTTATTTGAGCAAGGAAGAAGATTTCTCTTACATTCCTATGAAACAGAACCTGAATTGTGGGGTTGTGGGTTTTTTTTCCTCTTAGAATCATAGAATCATCAGCTTGGAAAAGACCCTTGGGATCATCAAGTCCAACCATCAGCCCTACTCTACAATGTTCACCCCCCAGTCATGTCCCTCAAAACCACATCCAAACGACTCTTAAACACAGCCAGGGATGGTGACTCCATCCCCTCCCTGGGCAGCCTGTTCCAGTATCTTTCAGGGAAAACTTTTCCCTACTGCCCAGTCTAAACCTACCCTGTTGCAGCTGGAAGCCATTCCCTCTTGTTCTGTCACTAATGAGCTGTGAGAAGAGACCAGCTCCAACCTCTCTACCCTGTCCTTTCAGGTGCTGTAGAGAATTATGAGGTCTCCCCTCAGTGGGGGCGCCAGAGTCGAGGGCTGGGCTCGGTGTCACTTCCAAGGTGTTTGGGAATCCGAGGCGCGTCGGTGGCAGACTCGAATTGGGCCGGCTGAAGCGCTCTTACAACGGTCAGGATGGCCGAGCGGTCTAAGGCGCTGCGTTCAGGTCGCAGTCTCCCCTGGAGGCGTGGGTTCGAATCCCACTCCTGACAAGTTGCTTTTTCTCGGCGCCCTTTTTAGGTGCTGCCAGCGGCCGAACGCAGCTGGGGGCGCGTTGTTGTTGCCCCGTCTGGAGGGGGGCAGTCGGGAGGAAGGCGCGGCGGGGACGCGGACACGGACACGCCTTTGCGTCCCCGTTCAGCGGAGATGCTGGCGCCACGGCTCGGGTGGGTGAGTGAAGCGAGGCGGCCACCCTCCCATGTGCATCCGCGATCAGACGCGCTGCAGAGCTACTGGTAGCGTGGCCGGTTAGCTCAGTTGGTTAGAGCGTGGTGCTAATAACGCCAAGGTCGCGGGTTCGATCCCCGTACGGGCCAGCAGAAGCTACTCTTTTCGAGGTTTCTTTTTTTACGTTTGTGCCTGTCTCGCGTGCTCTTTGTTGCGTTTCTCCCCCCGCCCTCGTTTTGCGGATTAGTTGGAGTCTCGGTGCCGCTTCCTCCAGCAGCGAAACGCCTAGAGCACGGAAGGGAACAAAACTCAAGAGGAGGTAAAACTTTTGGGGTCACCCACAGTTTAAGGTGGTTCACAGAGCAAAGCGGGGTGAAAAACTGCTGCCGGTGCCGCGGTTTTGTTTTGATAAGACGGCAGCGGTGTCTGGGGGTGTGGAGCATGTCTAGTGTGGGAAAGTGATGGGATCGAGGGGGTAAAAGGAGAGTAGTGCTGCCAATAGTTTACCCTCGGTGATGTACCCCCGATGAAGAGACGGTCCGTTTGCTTGTCTGAAACTCCATAGACCGAAATCCCCATCTATGCTAGAAAACATTGCACGCTGCTTCCACGGGGACCCCTTCCTCAGGCTTTGCGGAAGCCCGGCCCGAGACCGCTGGCTGCCACCAAGGGTTACCTCAGCGGGGTCGGAATGCCGCAGGTCTCGGCCTCTCTCAAAAAGGAGTGCGAGAGGATGCCGGAGGGGCCCAGGCACCGCTGGGATTCGAACCCAGGATCTCCTGTTTACTAGACAGGCGCTTTAACCATCTAAGCCACGGCGCCGGGCGGGTCGGCACCGGCCCCCCCCTCGCCCTGCCCAAAAGGGCGGGGGCGCTGCCG
>JANHGL010003776.1:94779-138699 GCA_024611195.1 Ceyx melanurus | reverse complement strand
TGTCAGTCAGAATCCAAATCCTGGACCTCATCATAGCCAAATTCCTGTAGAACCTCCTGTCGGTATTTGGTCCATGTTCTTCTCCTGTAACACTGGTCCTCATCACTGAGGCTGTCTTCAGAATCTAAAGAAACAGCATCAACACTTTTAGAGAATTCTTTAACTAAAAAGAAAGGATGAAGTTTATCAGACTATTTTAAGCTTCTTGAGTAATTATCAGCTACAAAGTCTGAACAACTCTATTAGGTGAGGCTTGAAGGGGGGTGTTAAAGCAGAGACAGTGTTACACAAGCAGATGGAACCAAGTCATCTGTTCCTTCTCAAAACAAGCCATCTTTTGCAATTGCAGCAGCCTGAAAGGGAGTTCTTAATTTTGACTTTGCAAAATCACTTAAGATCCATTGTAGTTCCAAGAAAGACAATCCTTCTCTGGGCAGTTTTAACTCAGAATATTCTAAGAGCAGAACACTACCCTATCAGTAGTATATACCCAGTATTCATAAATAGTCATACCCTTTTCTCCATCACCATCTTCCTCAGGTAAGAACTCGTCTTCATCAGGATAATCATTACGCCAGTTATTTTCATCATTTTCATCATCTTCATCTTCGTATATTTCCCCTGGAACATGATCATCATCTACCTGCATGTCAACACAAAATGTAACATTCTCTGTAAATACAGATACTTGGCATGAAGCCTTTTTTCCCCCCTCTCCATCAGCCTCTGCAATACTATCCAGATCACAAAAGCCAAGAGGTATTTACTGACTGCATAGGTAATTCTGCAGTTGCACAAAGTACACTGCAGAAAAATGTGCTGTCAGTACATTTACTGTAACATACCAATCTGCTTTAAATGAATAATCAGTTAAGTCACATGTTCTACTTCAGCATTTAAATGCTAAGGTTGTCAACATTAATCCTACTCACTGCAGCAGTAGTGTAATAGAGCACGGAAAAGAAAAAACAGCTTCAGGTTCCCACTATGCAATTCCATTGGTCACAGCATCTACACAATGGAAGACTAACAAAGACTAAAGCTTACATTTCCTAAATTAAATCACTGAGGGATAATTTTATCACAAGAAAATATCTTCTATTAATCTTAAAGTCATGTTCTCAAACACTGAAAAAGTTGTGTGAATTTTAAGTTTGAATACACACCAACATTAATTTGTCAGTTTGAAGCCAGCCAAATTCTAATGCTATCCCTTCAGTTCTCATTGTGCATCAGAATCTGCTTGAAGCAACAGTAACCTGCAGGAACACAGGCCTGGCAATTACAAAGGGCCTAACCCAGGAGTCCCTGAGTCTACATGTAGTATCTCCAAGGATCTTTCATGACAACTTCTGATGATGGGACTTGGAGGTCACTTATTTGTGACTTTTGTATTGAAGGTGGATCTGTTTTCTCACACTCTTACCAGTTCATATTCTTCTCTGTAGGGCTGTACAGAAAGAATATTTTGGATCCAACCAGGGGCTGATGTTTCCATATAGTAGATGTCATAAACATACTCATCATCTTTCTCTCGATGTTCCTTTTTACCATCTTCAGAAACGTTTAAGCGCTCGCGGATCATCTCTACTGCATTGCAGAGAATCACATCTGGATCAGTCTTCTGCTGAGAAAAACACAAAACAAACCCTATTTTCACTACAGCCATGTACACAAAGTCTTAGTTCCAACTGTCTTCTTTGCAGACATTAACCAACAGCTAGCTAATGATGATGTTCTGAAATCTTAGACCAAAATATGCTGCTATTTAGAACATTAGCAACCAGCATAGAAAGACACCAAAGAATTTGGCAATTTCTGTGGTACTGTACTTTGCTTCAGAAAAAGAGAAATCTGGGACAAGCTCATTAGGAACTACAGAAGGGGATATGGCTAATTCCATAGAACTGCTCATCTGTTTTTGATGACACACTGGGTTGAAAAGACAAGTTTTAAGACAGGCCGTGCTCCACAGAGCACACTGCAGGAAAGCTGTGTACACAGGGGTGTGGATAATAGGCAAGGAGATTACAGTATACAGAGTGTGCAGCAGAAATAAGGAAAATGTGACAAGTGAGGAAAAACAGGCCCTACTGATACTCTTTTTATTTCCTTTGTCTGATCACTTCAACATGTATTTGCTTTAGTGACCTGCAGAGTCAGGTTTTTGCAGCAAGTTTTTCTCTGTAGAGCTTTTCAGACCATCTTGTTCAATCCACAGTAGTGTCTCCTGAACCACTAAAATAATTCTGAGACAGCTACAGACAAGCCTTTCATTCACATCTAAATACTTACAGAATGAAAAAGAAAGCTTACTTCTTGCTTTCAGCACTTACTGCTAGTTCTCAAAGAGGAAAATGCTGTTGCTACCTACCTGTTTCTGTTTTTCTGTTCAGCAAAACAATAGATAGCAGTTAACCACAGATCTCACATTGCTGCACTAAAGCTAAAGCTCCTTGTAAAAGTGTTCCTATTAAATAGTAGAATACTTACAATGCAAAAGCCCCTCCCGCAGCCCATGTGTAGTAAAGCGCTTCAAGTACACTAAATTTGTTTGCTGACCTGTGGGTTTGCAGCAGTTCCCATGGAGTCTCCCATCATCTCTTCCTCTTGTTCAATATCAAACAGCTGGAATTTCCCACAGCAGTCCGATCTCTTCTCAATGGCACCACTCCCCTCTTGTGAAGCATCATCCGTTGCTTCGGAGTCTGATCTGTCACCGCCAGTCGACGCCTTGCCATCTGTGCTAGGCGCAGTGAGGGCAGAGCAAGGCCGGTGGCTGGCAACCACCCGGTAACGCCGCTCCTTCCTTTGCGCTGCCGTGGAACAGCGCAGCTCCTGAATGATTCGCTGGGTGCTGCCGATAGGGGGTCGCAGGCTCCGACCTCCTTTGTCTCGGGGGATCACTTCTTGAACGTATTTTTGAACAGGTTCGTTCTGGGTACAACAAAAAGTAGGTGGAATATCATGACACCATCAACAAAGTTATACTCCTTGGAGGGCTGCACTGCCAGTGTTCCTCACAAATGTAACTTCTACTACTTTAAGCAACACAACTATCCTAATATTCTCTTTACATAGGAAAAAATATTATTAAGATACTTGTGATCCTCCTAAATTTGAGGTAGATCCTTTACAGTCACCTGTGAATATCAGTTCCCAAATAACACCAGTATTACTCAATTTAAAAGGCTATACAGTGCCTGGAAGTCAGGCTTCACTTGTTGGCTGTTCTGTAGTAAAGAACAGTCTGTTCAGTATAACAAAGCGAGTGCTGAACACAGCTCTGCATGGTGCTCGCTCCCTGCTGCGTGACAGGCCAGCCACACCGCAGGGAAGCGAAGGCGGCGGACAAGGGTTAAGCAGGCGATAAACCCTCGCACTGAGATCATGCTCTCCAGGCTGCCCCTAGAACTTCGCATCCACGAGGGACCCGGAGAGACCCGCGCAGAGCGCCGCTGTAGCCCTGCGGAAAACCGGCTGCTTTCAGAAGCCCCTTCGGACGAACAGCGAAACACCCCGGCCTCGACCTGCTCCGGCCTGCACCGGGTCCCGGAGCGGCGCAAGGCCGCAGTACCTTGGATGACACGGTCGCCACTAGCTTGAAGAGATTCCTCTCCACGGGCTCGCCACCGCCGCTCTCTTCCGTGCGCAGCCGCTTGCAGTCGAGGAGCAGCGCCTCAGCCGGCTCCGTCCCGCCGCGCTTCCGCTTGACGCGCAGCACCGCTCCCGACGCCCGCTCCATGGCGGCCGCGGAGGGAAGGGGCGGGCGCTCTCCGTGCCCCGCCCCGCGTCCCCGCGCGGTGCAGGCCGGGTGTGCGGCGCTGCGTGCGGAGAGGGGCTCAGAGGGGTAGGTGATGGCGGCGCGGCCGTGCCGGGGGAGGTGCAGGTTCTGCCTCTGAGCTCTGTGGGGGAGATGAGGCCGCGGTTTTTCGTGGCCTTGTCGCAGCGCCTTCCTGAGGTGGGAGAAGGCCCGGGCCGAGGCTACTCTGCTCGCGGCCTGGCCGGTGCCCAGGTTAAGCCCGCCCTCGGCAGAGATGCTGACGGCCGGCTGCGGAGAGAGTCGAGCTGGTGGTTTGCTCTGGCCTGGGCCTCCCCACCGCGGCCTGGGAACCGTAAGGGAGGGTGAGAACCAGCAAGAACTCTCGGCGGTGGCACCTGTCCTGGGGGAGCAGACCCTGGGTGTTTCCAGATTTGGGGCAGGGCCCAAAAAGACTCCACAACCTCCCTGGAGACTCCACAACCCCCCTGGGCAGCCTGTTCCAGGCTTTGTCGCACTCGCTATGAAAATGTTCTTCCTTGTGTTTACCCTAAACCTCTCGTGCTCCAACTTGCTCCTGTTGCCTCTCATCCTGTCATTGGATGACATTGAGAAGAGTCTGGCTCCATCCTCCCTACACTCACCTTTAACATATTTATAGACATTGATGAGGACCCCCTCAGTCTTCTCCAGGCTTAAGAGCTCCAGCTCTCTCAGCCTCACCTCATAAGGTTGTTCCAATAGCTAATGTTGGGAATTCCACTGCTTCCCTGGGGGGATTATTCTAATGGCTGATTGTTATTATTGTGAAAAAATTTCTTGTTTTCAGTTGCAATCCCTAGGAGTAACTTGTGCCATTACTCCTTGTCTTTTCCATGTGACCCCTTGTAAATACGGAGTCTCCATAGGTAAAATGTCTGTTGTTTTCACTTGAAGTTTTGTGTTTGCTTTTCTTCCACACAGCCCACATCTTGGGTATTACACTGAAGCCAAATCAGCAAAACTGCACATAATACATAAATAACACAAATTGAGATTGATTATGAAAACCTTTTGTGGAAGAGCTAATCCAACTACTGGTGCAATGGAGTGGATAGAAGAGGATGAGAACTATGACTACCATCAGGAAATTGCAAGGTATGATGGAAAAACATTTACTTGTTCTACTAAAGCTACAAATAGGAGCAGAGCCAGTTTGGTTTTATGACACTGTTTTTTGTTTATCTCTGTGGAAGTTCCAAGGACATGAGGTGAAGAGACTATAGGACAATTTAAATATTACAGTAGAATTTTGTGAAATAATTTCCTTCTAAATTTTTTGAACTTTATCAGTGATGCTTAATACTTAGAGCGACTGAGTTGTGGCAAAATGCATTGGCTGATATTTTTTCTAAATCCCCAGTGCAACAGATAAGTGCCAGTTGTCTGTTCCTGTAGTAAGTTTTTAAGACTTTAGTGTAACAGCCAGACAAATTGGGAAGATTAGATTTTGGGATGTTTTAAAGTAGTGCAACAGGGAGCAAAGAAATTGGCCCAAAACTCTTCATAACAAATGAATAGGCCACTATTAGGCAGCCTTTCGTTTCTTTGGATTATTCTGGATGAACCTCTGTATTTCACATCTATTTGTTCAGAGTTTCATGCATTGGGTCCACTGCTGAACAGAGGCTGTGTGCCACGAGTTAATTAGTCTGCTTTATGCTGATTACTAGATCATTGAAATAACATTATTAACTCAGACTTGGGAAACAGTTCAGATCCTCAAAGAATATGTCAGTTGTCTCTGCATTTATGGTCTGTGGGCACCAGTTGTCTTAGAGAAAACAAAGGAGGTTCTATAAGATCCTGCAGTTTTGTTGTGCTTTGCATTGTGCAGTGTTTTGACTGGAGTTTTTGTTGTTGTAGGTCACGCTATGCAGATATGCTTCATGATAAAGACAGAGTAAGTAGTACAGAAGCAAAAAGCTTTTGAATGCTGAGAAAATACTCATTTCTCTTCTCTTTCTCAGTCCATGACTATACAGCTTTCTCTGAAAGATGGAATGATCAAATTTGTACCCTTTAAGATACCAAACTTGCTTTTATATCCACAGATGCCTTCTCTCTCGTGTTCTGTTCTTTAACGCAGAACATGATATTTACATTCAGTAGCTGATTTTACTGTTCTATGTTTTGACATTTTTGACAGAGAAAACCCAATAGATGAGATTTCAAAAGCTGAAAGTGTGAATCTAGGCTTCTTAGTTTTTATAAGAATGTAAGTAAAGTCTGTCTTTATACTTTTGTACTGTTTTCACTGATCCCTGCAAAACCACTTGAATTTGCTGAAAATGGCTTCAATTTGACTATAGCATAAAGAGTATCTGTAGGCTTTTTACTAATTATAAACTCATAGTCTAAGAATGTGAGATTTCTCCACAGAAATTAAAAGAATAAATAGATAAAAGGTTACTGATCTGTTTTTTCTTATTCTTTTTTTTTTTCCCTCCCTCTCCACAGAACACAAAGTATTACCAAGGTATCCGAGCTGCAGTGAGCAGAGTGAAAGAAAGAGGTGAGAAAGCAATTGTTCTAGACATAGGGACTGGCACAGGACTCCTGTCCATGATGGCAGCTGCAGCAGGGGCAGATTTCTGCTATGCAGTTGAGGTGAGCCTTTGTTACAGGATGCACATGTATTTTCATGCATTTTCATAGCCTCTCTTTTGAGCTTGAGTGCAGTTGTTCAGTGCTGTGCATGCATTGACTGTTTAGTGCTATGGTTTCTGATGTGCAAGTTTGATGCTTTTATGTGTATGAAAAAGACTTAGATCTTAAAGGTATGTGAAAAATATATTCTACCTTTTCACCCATTTTTGGAACAGCTTCTGTAAATGTTCAGATTTACAGCACTAAGTCAAGTTTTCTAGTATTCTGTCTTCTCAATTTATCAAATCTCAAGTGTAATGTGGAAAAACTGATGTTTATAGAAAAAAGTTACTTTCTGTAAACTATTGTTGATCTTTGTAAGTTTCAGCTCTTGGAGATCAGTTCTCAGATCACTCAATCATAACACAGCCCCCATCTTAATAAAGAAACTTCTAAACTTGTTTTTCCATCTCTTTGTGATTAGATCGAGTGTTTTCTGTTATATTGGCAGTTAAGAAGCATCCTGATGGTCATTAGTAGTTATTAGTTGTATAAAGCATAACATTTTGTCCAGTTTATTTTTTTTACACATTTGAAGAAACAAAGAGAAGTTTAACTTGTCTGTAGGACTGAGTTGAAAGGCTGAACTGTGATATTTATCCCAGTAAAAAATCTATCACTTTAAACTCAGGTTTAATCTTCTAATCAGTCATCTTTCATAAAAGCCCAGGAAGCAAGAAGCTCCTTGTTTCATGGTAATAAAATTCATACATAGGAAAAGATAATCAAGATGTTACATTTTTTGCAGGACTCAGTATAGTGCATTTTGTGTTGCTGTCCTTTCATTTTTGAAAGCTAATGTTGGCTTAGTGGTTTGTTACGTTTCTGCTATTTACAGGTTTTCAAGCCCATGGCTAATGCTGCTGTGAAAATAGTGGAGAAGAATGGTTTTCAGGACAAGATCAAGGTAATCAACAAGCACTCCACTGAAGTCACAGTTGGCCCAGGTGAGAAAAGTAGGCTAGGGTTACAAAAATTGGCAAGTACCTCAAAACCATGATGGAATATGTCTTTTTTCTTGGTTTCCAAACATTTTTAATTAAACCAAGCAAATCCTTTACTCTCTAGAAAGTAACATTAGAAATTTATTTCAAAAGGTAGTGTAGTACTAGTATTTCAAGAATTGTATTTCTTAGTACATTTCTGATGGAAAATAATCTTCAGTAGGCTGTCTAACAGGAGGAAGTTTTTGAATGATGTGTTTTCTATGTAGCATCTTGAAAGACTTTGCTTAAGTCTTGATTTTAGGATATTATTTGTGTCTTTTAGATGGAGATATGCAGTGTCGTGCAAACATCCTGGTGACAGAATTATTTGATACAGAGCTGATAGGAGAAGGAGCTTTACCAACCTATGAGCATGCACACAAATATCTTGTACAGGTGAGAAAACAGAAATTGAGAGTGTGTCAGATTTATGCCTAGGGAAACTTGTCTTTTTTGGAGTAGGGTTAGATCTGATAATTTAGTGGCTAACAAATTTCTTTCAGAAAGGCACCTGGTTCTGATTTGGAGCTTTTCTTAGTAGTTTATTCCAATGGCAAATTGGTCCCAAAATGCTTTTAAAAAATAATTAAATGATACTGTTGCATGGTTAATAAAGTGACCTGACCTTGCTGAACCACACTGAGCAGGACAGACACCTCTATCCTATTTCAGAAAGTGAAAGTGCTCTGGTGTTATAGAAGATTCTGAAACAATTTGTGTTTAAGATTTCGGAGCTTTTCTTTAATGGATTCACATTTCAATTTATTTAATTCTCATGCATGCTAATATATTTACCCTTTGTTTTGCACATGCAGGAAGGGTGTGAGGCAGTGCCTCACAGGGCAACAGTGTATGCCCAGTTAGTGGAATCCAAAAGAATGTGGTCCTGGAACAAACTGTTTCCTGTTCATGTTGAAGCAGAGGATGGTGAAAAAATGATTGTTTCCCCTTCAGAAGTGGAGAAGTGTCCAGGTGTGCCTTCTGTTTGTGATATCCAGCTGAACCAGATGCCTTCAAGTGACATCGCTGTCCTTAGTGATGTGGTGACAATGTTCAGGTGAGATTCAACCCAGAATTTTCCTGCTGTGCTTTTTATCTAAGTTGTGTATTCAGCTGCAGAAGCTAGTGAGAAGTTCTGAAGAATGCAGAATTTATTTTTACAATTTTCATGCTTCTCTGCAGTGTGGACTTCAGTAAGCCAGTAAAGAGTGCTTCTACCCACTACAGAGTGCAGCTGGAGCCTATCAAGTCTGGCAAGGCACAAATTGTACTTTCTTGGTGGGATATTGACATGGACCCTTCTGGGACAATAAATTGCACAATGGCTCCATACTGGGTAAAATCCACTTCTGCTTTCCAGGTAAAATACTGAGTCTTCAGATACTGTCATCAGATTCTATCAGTCTTCAGGGCATTTGTTTAGCTTAGAATGACAAATGAACTTGGAATACTTGCAGGACAGAAAATAGCTTTAAATAAGTGCTCCAGAGTTGTCTCCATTCTTACTGTTTTCCTGCTCTTTGTTTGCTTTCTGTTTCCTATTTGTGAATTAATTCCTAAGGTTTTGTTTGTTGACCTTTTTCAGTGGAGAGATCACTGGATGCAGTGTGTGTATTTTCTTCCAAATGAGGAGCCCGTTCTGCAGGGTGAGCTGGTCTGCCTGACAGCCTGTCGGGATGAGTACTCTCTGTGGTATAAGCTGCAGAAAGCCAGGTAACAATGCTTGTGTGTGGTATTTTATTCCAAGCTTGAGTATTTGCTGCTCTTACAGCAGCTATTCTGTAGAAGAGCAAGAACCAAAGGACCGGAAAATTACTAAAAGCCACTTCATGGGCAACACACAGGTGAAAAAGCCACTTGATGTATAAAAACACACTTGAGGATTGAACTGCTGGGTCTTGCATTTGACCTGGTGGTATTGTGTGACAGTGGAATAAAAACCACTCATGGTGGCTTCCTGGAAATCCTAAAATAGAGCTCAGCTCTGCTGGCACTTAGGTAAAGGAGTAAAATAATTGCTAAGTTGTCTCTTCATTTTCTATTAGTCAGCACTGTCTTTTTGAGATTCATGCCTTTTGTTCAGATTATAAGGAGCTTAATCATGTCAGTAGTGATAACAAGAGCAGCCAACATCTTCTAAAAATCAGTGCCAGCTTTAAAAGTTAATGCCTAAATGTAACTAAATGCATAAATGTACCTGCTTGCAAAAACATGCTCCTGTAATTAATACATGATTGATTTTTATTTTTTTTTTTTTCAGAGAAGAGGAGAATAAGATAGATGCTTGTGTTGAGAGTCCTGTTTGTAGATGTCAGGCCCATCTTCTTTGGAACAGGCCACGCTTTGGGGAGTTAAACGACCAGAACCGCACACGCCAGTACGTCAGGGCTTTGGCAGAGGTGAGTGCACGTTGCCTGCAGGGGTTTGAGCTTCTGTGATGGATGAGTGGCTTGTTTTCTTTGCAGCAGTTACTTACAAAATCTGTTTCTCATGTGCTAAAGGACTGTGCTCACAAAGTATACTTTATTTACATCAGCAGATGGAAGTTTCATTTTGTCATGAAAACTTCAGTCTTATTTTTTAGCTTACTTTTAGCTTGGAAGCCATTTTTGCATAGGACTTGGGGGCAGCTCTGTGTATTTGTTAGAAGGAATATTGGTAGTTGAATAAAAAACCTAATGCATATTTGTACAAACTTTTTCTGACCTAAACCAAGGGGGTTGGTTACATGAATGTTTCTTGTGCTATTCTGTTCTGCTTGAAGTAGTTGTATTAAATGCTAACTCTCAGTCCTTATTTGATACAGAAGTGTATAAAGTGGGGAAAACCACCCCAAAATAATGTCTGGAATTTGAAAACTTACACGTGGAATAAGAACAACAATGACTATTTATTTTTTGTAGGTTCTGAAAACAGATAGTGTTTGCCTCTGTATCAGTGATGGCAGCCTGCTACCTGTGCTGGCTCACTACCTTGGAGCAAAGCAGGTACTGTACTTCCTGTCATTGTCATCTTTGTGGTTTAGCTTGATATTTTCAGTGTCCTCACACAGTTCACCATTTCCAGCCCATTATTTAATTATTTCCAGAGCCTCTGTGATGAGTGAGAAAGAGGCTTCCATTTTGTTGAAGTGGAGGTTAAGTTCATTTCTGACCAAGCTGTAGCCTGGAGAGATGATAATTACCAGTTTTGATGTTTACCAATGTGTAGCCTTGAGTGACAGTGGTGTTCCTTGTTCCTCTCTGGTTCCTGTTTGCCTTGTTGTATCTTTGTGCTTTTGGAAATACTTTTTCTGCAAAATTAAATGTCTTGGAACTTTTTTTTTTTTCCTTCTTTTATGTTTCCATTTCAGTAATTACATTTATTATCTAGTCTGAAATGGAAGGTCTCTAACAGCAAGACAGGAAGCATTAAGAATAATGAGTCTGTGTGTAAATGAGAGCTGAGAGCTGTCTGGCTATTTCTCTTCTGTATTACACAGCACTTGGTGTGTTCTCTTGGGGGGCTCTGTGAACTAAAATCTATTATAGCTGAACTGAATATCTGGGACTATGTAATGTAATATCATCCCAAGGAAGATGCTGGGCAATTTCTAGAAACAAATAAATGTGCCAAGTTAAACCAGTGATCCATGGCCCCTCTATTTTTGCCCTCAGTAGCAAAGGAGTAGGACAGAAATGAATAAGGCTGACAAATCTTGGTATTATTTTCCTGCCTTTGTAGCAGCATATGGCCTAGCTATTCACCAACTTTGAATATAACCTATTTTTTTTCTTAATTTAGAAGATTGGTGTGTGTATTGCACATCTGAGCTCTTTCCAGCTGATACAGGCAGATGATGTTAAACAGCACTTAGAAGGAGTGAGCACTGATGGAGGCTGATTCAGCACACTGGCAGCATGCTTACATTTGTTAGGGGTGTAGATATGCCTAGAACATGTATTAATGTGCTATGTGCATCTGAAACCTGGAAAATAAGTATTTATAATCTGTTGGTTTTAGTCTTGTATGGCTGTGAAAATAGCATTTTTTAGTCTGTATTGGGGGTGGTTTTGTTGCTAAAAGGCACATGACAGTGGGCTGTGGAAGGGATGCATGGTTCTTATGATCTGTGTTCACTAGGGCATCAAAATAGTTCTGTCATTGTTTGTTTACATATTCTTGTAATGAAAAATAAATACAAAGCTTGTTGACCAGATGTTCTGTATTTTCTTCAGGTGTTTACAGTAGAAAACTCTGCTGTGTCCTGTTCTGTCATGGAAAAAGTGAGTTAACAGTTTTCTGTTAAAGCAGTAAATGAAGTCATGGCATTTCTGAGTCCAGAGCTGGTGGCTTTGATTGTCCTTGCATCAGTTGCTTGGAGGTTTAATGAATGTGTTTGATCATAGAGTGTGACAAGACTGTGGGAGGTGGGATATATTGCAGGGATGAGCTCTGATTTTTTTCCAAGTAGTTGTACAGAGCTGCAAATACTTGGAGAAATACATCCAGTTGGAGATACATCCATTCTGATAGCTTCAGCCACGAGCCAAATAGGCCACAGGGGAAATTGAGCAGAACAAAGGGAATTATGCTTGACAGGGCTTGATCTCTCCTGCAGGTGCCTGTTGGCTTGAGCTGCTGCTCTGCAGCCCTCAGTGCACTGATGACAGAAGCCAAGATTCTTGTTTTTAAGGATTAGTGGAATGCCAGAGCACCGTGTAGCTTATACCAGTCTTATCTGGAAAGCAGCATCTACTGTTTATATTTTCAGCTGAGACAAACTGAGGCTGCTTGCTCTGCTGTTTGGCTCTTTGGAGACAGTGGGCAGTGGGTCTTACTGCAAGTGATGTTTCAGCCACTTCTGTGGGACACAGAAGGCTCTGCCAGTGGAGTGGAGGCTGTTGAGGAGAGGTAGCTAAGGTCTAGGAAGTGAATGGAACCAGCTTCCTGAAATCATCACTGGGCTGTGTGTGTTTTAGTTGACACTGTGTCTGAAACAGTTCTCACACAGAAGTCAAATATGTAGTGTATTCATAGTTGAAGTAATTTTTTCTTTGACTGGCCTTCCCATATTCTTCAAAGTACAAGCAGATGAAGGAAGTTGAGGTAATTTCTGTGTTACCTGCCTTTTTATGCACTTAATTGAAGGAATATGTAAGGCATGTGCTCTTAGTTCACTGAATGTGACATGTTGGCTCTTAGTGCATGCACCCTTCAAGAATAGACTTGTATCACCCGGATGAATTATGGTAGGCAGTCTTGTAAAATTTTATTTTAATATTGGGAGGGTTTTTTTGTTAATTTGTAATAAAATGATTATGTTGGTGTAGGTTTGAGTCTCATCTGTAGCTTTTGACAAAGACACTATGCTACTTTTTTTTTCTTTTAAGTTTTTTAAAGCAAATCATCTTGAAGATAAAATTAAAATAATAGAAGCACGTCCTGAATTGCTGACAGCTTCTCATTTGGAAGATGAAAAGGTAGGTTATAATTGTCTGATACTGAATTTACATGGGATGGTGGGAAGCAGGTGAAAATATTTCTTTCCTGCTGTGCTGCTGTAACCACAATGTATCCCATTATATCCCAGTTCATGTTTAGTGTAATGAATTGATATTTCAGTGAGACAGGGTCTGAACCTAAACAAGGCTTAGTCTGAAGACTGTGGGAGGGTTTTCACTTTGTTTTTGAAAGAGTATGGACTTCTCTTCTTGCATAACCTACCAGTTATAAGGCAGTTAAACTGGTTTAGTTGCATATGTTCTACTAGGTTGTAGCTCTTCTTTCTGGAACCACTCAGTCTATTGGGAAATACTAACATCCTTAAATTAAAAATGTCAAAATTCTGTAGCTCATGCTACAAAGTCTTCCAGCCTAAAACTGCAATATTTCTTAAACTTTGTTGCAGGAAAATTAATTTTAAACTTTTCCAACTAAACCCACAAAAAGATGTCCTGTTGTGCAGTATGTAGGACCTAAATCCTTACAGAGCACTAGAAGGTTTTATCTAGATGACTTCAGTTATTAGATTCCATTGTCAGCTATTGAAGATATAAGCACCCTGTGTAACTTGAGTTGTTGTTCTTTTTCATAATTAATAATATCTCTTTTTCTTTACCAAGATTTCTGTTCTTGTGGGAGAGCCATTTTTTACCACAAGTTTGTTGCCGTGGCATAACCTGTATTTCTGGTATGCTAGGACAGCTGTGACCAGCCACCTCACCAGCAGTGTCACTGTCCTGCCTCAGTCTGCATCTTTGCATATGATGGTTGTGGAATTTCAGGTGAGATTGTTTTGAACTACTACCCAGTTGATATTTACACAAATTCAATTTTTTTTTCAATTTACACCTTTCAATTTTCTGCAAAAATACACAGAATTTAAATATATACTGAATAAATAATGTAAATCTGACTCTTGTCTTAAGAACCAGATATTTAAGACTAATCAGCAGTAGTCACATTGAAACAAGCAGTTAATTTTTGCTCTCTTACATAGCTGATTTACTTCCTTAGAACTCAAACCATTTTGTAGGGAAGTGAGCATTATTCTCTTCATGTTCTGGATGAGGAAACTGAAGCATGCAGAGTGATGACTTAATCTTATTGAGTAATCTAGTAGCACAATGTAGGGTAAGATTCAAGTCACCTGAACCTAAGTTTTACACTCTTGTACAGGATTGTGTTCAGAGATAGTCCCACATTTCCACATAGCTGTTTTGGCAGAACCTTTAACTTGTGTTTCATTCCATTATGCTGTTCCAGAAACTGTTGCTTTAATATTACATTTTCTCTCTATTCAGTGGTGAATCCAGACTCAATGACTAGAATCTGTGGTGGTGGTTTTTTTTAAATAACCTCTGCATTTATCAGTTCTTGTTTAGACAGAAGGAACAGACATAGTGTTGTAAATTCTGTAGGCTGTTCTGTCTTGTCAGAATGCAGATATGTCATTAGAGTTAATCAATTAGCAAAACCTGGATCTGGCAAAAGTATTTAATGAAGTTAATTCAGTTACGAACTTGATTAGTCCATAACTGTATTTAGGGAGCAGGATGCTCCCTATCTCATTGGATAGGTCTGTCAGGGATACCACTCAGAGATTCTTTATAGTCACTCTAGTTCATGTTGTATTCATGAATTATATCAGCATTTATTTGAATTTATAGCAGTCCTAGAATCATAGATTGATTAGTGTTGGAAGAGACCTTGAAGATCATCTAGTTCAAAGCACCTTGTAAAGCAGGGCCACTTGAGGTTGCCAAGTGCAACAACAAACTGGGAATAAAAGGTGTATATGCACAGCTACTGAATGTTCATGTTCTATAAAAAGACCATCAACTTCAGCCTGTAGCTTAAGTTGAACCACATCATTGTCAGTCCAGACTGTTGCTGCAGTAAATGAGAGGCACAGGATCAAGTACCTAAAATGATTCTACTGATCTGCTGCTACTCCAATAGGCTATAAAATGTTTGGTACAACTGGGAGCGCTTACCTGTGCTGGGTAGTGGAAATGGGGTGTCTGTAAAGGTTTAATCTTAGCAAATCCATACCTACTGTAAAGTAAACAATACATATGGATGTAGGAAATGTGGCAGGTTCTTTTAAAGCAGTTGGAAACAGTGGCTAAAGAATTAATTGACTCACAAAGTATTTTCTCAGTTATGCTGTCGTCTGATTCTTGCAATAGTTCTAATGGTTTAGGAGTGTAGATAGTAAAGAAGTTTTTCTGTCTTGCTACCAAATGTCTCGTCTACAGGTTTCAAGATTTCCTATTTCCTTTATTAAAGTCAAACAAAATCCTGTTTTATTTTTTAGGATTTATGGAGAATCCGGAGTCCATGTGGGACCTGTGAAGGTTTTGATGTCCAAACTATGGATGATATGATTAAAGTAAGAAGACTGAAAACATTTTCAGCAAAACTCACTTGACTTAAAAAAATCTTTACAGTGACTCTTCAAAAACTTGCATGTTAGGAGAACTCCATTGGTTTAGTTTTTCATTAAAAAGGCTCTTTAGGTCTTGCAAAACAGTAACTTCTGTGGCATGGCTTTGGGGGTTTGCTGTTTCTTCTCAAGCTCTTCAGTACTTTCCACTGTTTTGAAAATATTTCTGGTCATTCAAAAAGAAAAATAGTTCTCAACATTTTATTCTGAGCTTGAAATCAAATAATCTGGGAGTTGCTCATAGGTGAATCCTGCTGCTCTTACTTGCCCTTGCAGGTACTTTGGAAAGAGAAAAAGGCTTTTTGACTTCCAAGAAACAGATGTGAAGAGAGGTCTGTTTGTATCAATGTCTAGGCCTGTATGTTGATACCTGTATTTGAGTATAGCCATTTTGGTTTGCTTTATAATCACAGTGTACAGGCAGCTCTTGAGTTTCATCTCAGAGTGGAAGAAAAAGTTAAATGTTTTTATATTTTGAAAGTGCCTATTTCTGTTTCACTGCTGAGGACCACAGACAGCAATTAGTGCATGCATGTAGTACATATTTTCCCTTATGCCTCAAAAGTATAGTCCTGTCCTCTTGCAGCTTTGTTGCCTAAATACTCTGGGTTCAGGACACATAATTAACTAGAAAACGAAGACTGTTTGCCTTTGGATTAGTTTCAGATAGTTTTATTACTTTCTTTCTTCAGAATTCTCTGAATTTTAGGGAATCCAAGGAAGCAGAACCTCACCCTCTATGGGAATATCCTTGCAAGTCACTCTCTGACCCTCAGGAAGTTTTGACATTTGACTTCAGAAAGACTGTACCTCAGCACTGCCTCAGCACTGAAGGTTCCATAAGTCTGTTACGGTGAGTAAAACTGTGATACACTGTGATAAATATTCTTCTCATAACCCATTTCTTTATCTCACATTCAAGCTCTTGGTGTCTTACAGTTAACTAGTGGGATCATACATGGCAATTTTTAATAATGTAGAAGTTACTCTGACAGAAATTTCCCATGGCTATTCACAGTAGGCTATAACAATAAGGGTAATTTCTTAGGTAAAATGCTTGTGTTTCAAAAATGACTTTTTTTTAGATGTTACCATGATTTAAAACCTCAAGCGATTAAGCTATAGTCTAGAGAAAGTAAACTATTGTCTGTATGTTTTTCTGTTTGTTCCCTCGTGGTGACCTCTTGCAGAAAAAGCTTCTATTTAGTTTTCCAACTGATTCTGTTTAATAGCTTTAAAGTATATGCTATTCTTCCTTTTAACAAGAATTCTGACAGTCCAGATATTTGTTATTCTTCTGAGATTAAAAATGAGGGGAAAGTTATTTTTAACTATCTAGAGTTTGTGACTCAAATACTGCTGTAACCACCTGTTTGTGAAAAGAAACTTTCACAAAATCCAGATCCATCTCCGTGGAGTCTCTGTGCCCTTGCACCAGTTGTACTTAGGGGCAACACACTAGCAGGACCTCTCCACCTTGGGGAGCAGACACTGGAAGTGAGATGGGATGTGTGGTCAGTATTTCCTCCAAATTCAGAAACAAGTTAGGGTCGCTAATGAAGTACTCTCCAAACCTGTCATGTAATTTGTGCCATGTTATCATGTGCCTGTTCAATAACTGGTTCTGAGCAGATTTGGTTATTACATATTCTAAAGCATTTGCAGATCTAAAAAAGATGAGAAGTTGCTACCCATTTACCAAATCATTCAGCTGTTCACTCACCTAATCTGTGTGAGGAATGAGTGCAGCATTTAAACCATCAGTATTGTATAAAGTAACAGGTTTTGGTCCTCCACCTTTTCTCCAGGAAGGGAACAAGCCATGGAGCAGTTCTGTGGATGGAATATCATCTTGCTGCTGATATCTCTGTTAGTACAGGACTGATGCAAATTTCAAATGAAAAGGTATTTCTTCTAATTTATTATGTCAAAGTCTATACAATTACAGTGCTGAAAAATGTTTCTGTTGTCCATCCTTTGTTTATATGGTGCTTTCTTACACTGTTTGAGTACTATGCAGACAGAGTACAGCTGTCTATTCTGGGGAGGAGCAGGAGATGTACTTCAAAATGGGAGAATTTTAATTGCATCCAAATGCCCCCATAGCTTCGAACCACATTCAGAACTTAAATTTATGATGCTAGCTCCAAGTAGAATTCATACATACAAATCCCTTTCTCACTTGAACAAAAGCAAACATTTTGAGGGGAAGGGAGTTACTATTGTCAGTATTCTGTCTATTCTGTGACCAAATCAGTGTTTTCCTCTGTGACTTCCCTGTGCAATGGTGGCACATGGTAGGTATTTCAAGTTACGTATTCCTGTAATGGAATGGTTAGAAGTGATAACTATCTGATCATGGCATTCTGAACTAGGAACATGAACTCTTACTGCATTATTGCTGTCTACTAGTAATATCATAGAGTCTTGACCAGATAATATAGTAGAGTTTTGACTGCTTTCACTTTTAACTCTCTCCTGTAGGGCAACTGTGAATGGAATCCCCACTGCAAGCAAGCTGTCTATTTCTTCAGTTCTGTTATCGAGTCACAATCTCTGTCAGACCTTCCTAGTGCCATCACATATGCTATAAATTTTGACCCAAAGACAGGAGAGATTGCTATGGATTTTAAGCTATTGTGAAATGCTTTCCTATTACTCATGTTCCTAAATTCTAATAAATACAGTATTTTTTGTACAGCACAGGGTTGTTTTCTGTTGTGCTCAGACAGCTGTTCTGAAATATACTTTTAAATCTTTTTTGTTTTGTTTTCAAAATATATAGCTGAGGAGTTAGTGAGAAAACTTTTCTTGAGAACAGGTTTATATACATACACCCATGCTTGTTGTCATCTGTTTCAATGTGAAACTCTGGTATTTGGGGTTTTCAGTAATGTTATCAAATCACAGACCAGTGAGTGTAGGGAGGATGGAGCCAGACTCTTCTCAGTGTCATCCAATGACAGGACAAGAGGCAATGGGAGCAAGTTGGAGCACAAGAGGTTTGTGCTAAACACTAAACCTTACACTAAACTTAGATAAAAGTGAGTTAAATGCATCTATTTCTGGGCTTTGCTCTTGTCACTGTAAAATGGGAAATTATCTTCACAGTGCATGAAGAGAAATGCCAAGTGAAGCTACACATGTGTATTAGTATACTTAATAGGGAGAAGGAAACAATTTAGCAGTCATGTGTAAATTATGGCTAGTATTAAACTGAAATGGTCACTGAATTATGGTATGATTCAGTGATGTTCTGCTAGAGTCTGAGATGTTGTGTAACTGAAGAGACATTTGCCAGACAGTGACCAAAGTCTGGAAAGGCATAACTGCAAATTAGAAAAGTTATGTATTTTGGTTAATTGGAATTGACAAGTTGATGGCAGCCTGACCAGAAACAAAAGAGCCAGAGTAGAAAAAAAACCTTGCCAATCTTCAGATTTGTAGTATGTATTACATGATCCAAAATGTGGCCTTACACACATTCCATCAGAGGACTAAATAGCATCTGGCAGTTTAGCTGAGTTGTATGTTACCCTGCAATAGCTCATGTACATGACTGAGGTTTTCTTAGTTGCATTCCAAACCATGTTGGCAGAAATTGTAGTGTGTGGCCATGTGTGTGCAATTAATTCTGCTTTAGATGAATGATCAATTGCTGTAGCTGCTTTGTATGTGCAACCTATTAAGGGAGAGAGAAAATCAATGTACAGCCTGTCCTAAATTGTTAGCCAGCCATGGGGATAGCTCTTCTTACCAAAACTACTACTATTTCCTTTGAGCAGCAGCTTCAGCAAAATGAAGGGAATGCCATAAAGAAGCCATGAGTGAGCAGGAGCCTACTCTGCTTTGCTTCCCTGGTCAGCCTGATAGATAAACCTGGTGAGTAGGAATTTTTCCTCTTTCTTTTCTTAAGAGTGTGATCATAGTTACAGATCTGAAATATTCTTACTATTTTCCTGATGAAGATCCTTACACTAAACAGATGTAAGGAAGCAACAACATACACGACTCATGTTTTTCAGTAGAATAGAAACTGCAGCTCCTACTGGGATCTGTGGATTTCACTTTTAAAAACTGACAAGATGTTTAACTTGAGACTCTCATTTCTTACAAACTTTGCTGGAATATATAGGCTATGAAACACTTGCTTCTAAATTTGATACAGTGTGCATATCCCATAACATGTATGGCAGTAGAAATCTGTTCATTATATGTTGGGAACATAAGCTCTTGTAGAGGGAACAATACTGTGGCCAAGCCTTTTAAATGGCAATGGTGTGGCTCTTTTTTAAGAACCACAGAAACAGTTGTGCAAGGCTGAACATGTAAGGTTTGCATTGTGCAGCTTTTCCTCTCCTGGAGGACATTACAGAGCAGACAAAACTCAGATGCTGCCTCCTGTGCATGTTCCTGGCCTGACAGAGGAAGCAAGAGCTGCTGTTCTTGTTCTGCAGTCAGAAGCTGAATAGCTTCTGAAGGTACTTTGCATTTAACTGCACAAATTATTCTGGATTTAACAGATGCATATGGTGTTCTGAAGGGAACACAGAACTAATAGGTATATATTAGGATTTATATGTTTGGAAAATAAAAGGACAAAACCACAAACGAATTTACAGTATTTTAATGTCTAGCATTAACTGTCTCAAAGATAATTCTGTATGTATGTGTCTGAATTGTATTTCCTAAGAACAAATAAAATGGATAAATTTGCTAAAATGCCAAAGTGAGGAAAGCCACATTGATGGGAATCTGTATTTTGTTGTCAGGGTTCTATGTTGAAGATACACGGGCAGTGCAGTAGATATGAGGTGTCCTTTTAAACCCTTTTGGTATTGTGAGACTTGGGACTACTGAGTTTCTCAGAGATGGGGGCATTGAAGGTGAAGGGCACAGGCTGGATGTAGTAGCTGGAATACCTGCAGAGTTGACTTTTAGGAGTGAACCATGGCTATTAATAGGAATCATAATATCTGCATATCTGGAAAAACATCTTAAATTTCAATAGAACATTACCTGCAGTGGCAATTCTGTCGCTGCTATCCACAAAAAAATATGAAAAGGCTGGACCACTGAGCATATTTTAGCACCTCTCAGTTCCTCAGAGGAACAAAATTGGATAGATGTGCTCAAGAAACCTTGTCTGTATTTAGTTCACTGTGAGTGTGATGAATATTACTAATGCTTTCTGATTATGCCTGTGCATTTAGACAGGCACTGAGAATGCTTTGAGGATTTGTTTAGAACATGCTGGAAGCTGTTGTGTTGAAGCAAAACCTCACATGTATGGCTTGAATGTTTTCATACAAGTCCCACCCCTCATGAAATTCTGGTATATACAAAACACAGCTGTGTTGTTACCAATCTGGGTGACTTGGGGAAAGATTTCTTCACGTGTAATTAGGAGTGTATAGTGTATGTATCAGTCTTCCTTGGCTTCTGTCAGTTCTTCAGTTTGGACTTAATGTAAATCGTGTGGAAGAAGCTGCTTATAGGGGCAAAAACAACAACAAAGTACTTCTACCTCTGCCTTCTTCCACAGGGCATTTTACTGCAAGCATCCACATGGGGGAGAAAAGCCACTTTATATGAAAAACTCAGTAGCAGCTTTCAGACTCCTATTTGTTCCCAGACTTGACAGAAGCATTGCGAGGAAGAGCTTCTGGCTACTGGCATCTTAATGAGCAGAGCAAGAATCCTATTTTCTCTTGGAAGGAATTTATTCTGTGTGGCCACCACAGGCAATTTTTTTTCTAAATGACAACAGCTTTGATTCTGACTAGGCCTGCAGGCACAGATGGATGTTTTAATAGAAACAGGATCCCCTGCCACCAGTGAACTAATAGTATTATGGTTCAGATATTACATGAGAGCCGATGTGTAATTGGCAGATTTTTTTTAGTGTGGAACAGGAGATGCTTGTGTTAGGGACACAGGTTTTATTCAGGAACTAAAAATAATCATAAACTACAAAATTTTGCCATTCACATTTAACTTCACAATTGCAGTTTTGCTGCAAAAGTAGTAACTTTTCTGCAGCTCTGAAATGTAATGAAAGTTTTACTAATACTTGGTGGTTATAGGATCATTTTGGTTTTAAGAGACCTGTAACATGAAGTCCAACCATTCTGTTACTACCCCATGGGTCCACGAGAGGGCGCTGAGAATCCACTTTCCAGTTCAGCCTGTTTTCAGAGCATGTTTACTTCTAAGAAGGAAAAGTGCACAGACTTGCAGCTGTCATGTGCAAATAAAGTGCTTTTTCTGTACATACATGCACAGAAATGGAACAGTAGTGCAAGTGGCAACTGCTGGTAGGGCTAGTAAGGGCTTGTACCTTCCATAAAAAGCAGGTAGGCAACAAAGTGTCTCATAATGAATACACAGAATGAATAATGCTCTTAGGACAGTGAAGTTGTCATGGTCCTAAAGGACAAGTCTTGCATTTTAAAGGTTGTTTTCTAAGTCTTAGCAGCTGCAGGATTTTTTCTTTTTTTTTTTTTTTTTTCCAGAACTGGTACCTTTGTCAGAAGGCTGGGCAATTCAAGGACTGAGATCTCAGAGCTTGCTTTTCTCCTTCATTAGTCCCTTTGAAACTGCCTGTGTAGGCTTCCTGCGTTTAACAAGATAGAGGATGCTGTTCAGGACTAATTCACACAGTCACTCATCTTTTGTATTCTATTTGTAGTTGCAGCTGGTTGTTAGGAGGGGAAGATACTATTACAGCTTCCTCGAGTTAGATTTTTCCTGTGACTATTGTGAGCTGAATACAATGGGTGCTTGTGTTGTCCTTCCACCTTATTGACTCTTATGGACATTGCAAGATGTTAATTTAGTTTGCTGCTTAATAATTTTAAAACTTCATTATTTCAAAGCATTTAATATAGGTTAATGATTAAGATGTTTCTGAGAGAGAGATGTGTGGTGTTATACCCATTTTTCAGATGAGTGAAAAGCTAAGTGAGCTTAGTGTGGGTGTTCAAGTGTTTCATCTGCCCCTGGTTCACTATAAGATTAGGGTCTCAGAGCTAAAAATGACTTGCTCAAGGCCATGCAGCATAAACTAATCCCCTGACTCCCTTGCTCTGCTTTAATCATTCGTTTTCTTAGCACAGTGTGATTTCAGATGCAGCCTTAGGAGGTTTGACCGAGATACAGCAGATAAAGGCTCAGAGGCAGCAAAATCCTTGGATGCCTCAGTAATTAAAACCATGGACTTTTTAACGTATGTATATAGATATAAATACATATATTATTTTATACAAATCGTATTTTTAATATATAGATTATATATTTACAAGCTATAGGGCTTTTTTTGTTTTGAAAGGCTGTTGTGAAGATGACCCACTTTTTTTTTTCCCTCCCCAGCAGGATTCTGTCTAGGATTTGAGAGCCCTAAAGATGCCTCTTGTGGACAAGGGCACTAATGAAAGAACGAGAGCTGATTATCTTCCTGTACACAAAGGGAAGCCCCGCTCCTGCAGGGCTGGCCGTGCTCTTTGCAGTGCTGTGGGCTCGCTCCCAGCTTTTCTTAGCCTGTAAGTTACACGCGAGACTGGCCACTTAGCGTCCTGCTCCTCCTCGGGGTTTTGCTCCAGTGCAGCAGCACAGAGCATCGCAGCCACCAGCCCTTGGCTGGAGGGGGGTTGTCTCTCACTCCCGTTATTTTCCGTGGCCTCTGTTCTTCCTCTCGTTGCACATGGCTCTCGGGGTGAAGCGTTGCCCTCCTGCTTTGCAGGGAGTGCCGAGGTTTGCCGGGCGGACTCCGGCTTCTCCGGCCTGAGGGATGTGCCCGGTCTGTGCTGCCACACAGTGCTAGCGCTTCACCTGCTGTCGCTGAAACCAGTTACCTGCGAGTCCAGCCTGTGGCGCTGGATGGGCTGGGGGGGAGAAGAGGCCAACAGCCCGCACTGCAGCACTTGAGAATGTCCTCTCCTTCCACCCGCAGTGGTGCGGTGACCGGACCATAGGGCTACCTGCACCCATCTCACGCCTACCTCAGTTCACAGCGGAGGGCTGACGCTCACATCCCACGCTTTAGGTGGAAAGGGCCGGGAGTGCATCTAGAATTAATTAGGAGGCGGCGGCGGGGCCAGGGATGCCCCCGAGATGATGCCCCCGAGATGATGCCCCCGGGATGACCCCCCTCCCCCTGCACCTCAGCGCGAGGCCGGGCCCGTCCCGCCTGTGCCGGCCGCGCGCCCCCCTCGCTCTGCAGCGCGTGAGTCTGCAGCTGCCCGGGGCGCGAGCCGCGACCTCTCCTCAGGGTGGCCGGGCGCCATTTTAGGCTCCCGCCGCCTCAGGGGAGGGATCGAACGTGTTCCTCTGGATCCCTCCCTACCGCGGCGGCGGCGGCGGAGGAGTAGGCAGCAGAGAGGGAGCAGCGGCTGGTGTCTACACCGCGGGAATGCCGCCGTAAGCTGCGGGGATGGCGGAGCGGTTCGAGCCGGGGAGGGTGGGCGGCTCCGCGCCCCAAGCTGATGGGCGGTTCCCTGTGAGGGCTGCCACTGTGGGGCGCCCCGGGCCGGCCCCTCCGGACGGTCTCTTAAGTGAAATCGATTGTTCCCTACGTAAAATAAGTTGTGTCGGCAGCTGCTGCCAGCCCACAGGTTTGCATGAGGGAACAAACTTTGTGTCGCCTAGAGGCTGCGTTGGTCTAGAAGTAATAACGGGACTTCAGAAAGTCCATGCGTTGAATGTGTCTGTGTGACTAGCAGACCCAGGAAACTGAGCACGCACGTGGTAATGAAGTGGTACTGAAATAATATTCATATCATATAATTTTGCTTGCTGGTTTGCCATGTGGCATGCTGGGACGCTGTACTAAGCAGCAAGTAAGTTGAGGACCAAGACAGTGGCTTTAGTGTGAATGTTCACACCTCTGGTGTTTTAAAACAGTAGGAGTGTTCAGGGTCTCTTACCTCCTCAGCTGATGTTTATTAGGAGTACTTCTCATAGCCTGCCTGTTCCCTGTGAGGGGAACCTATGGCCTGTGACATTTTAGTCGCAAATTAACAGAAAAGTAGGCCAGGAAGGCTCCCAGACTTACGCTTCTTTTCAGAAGGTGTTTCTGACTACATAAATGTTAAGTTTTGCAGAATATTGATTAGTGCTCAACAAAAACTAGCAGGTTGATCTATGTTGCATAGCAGAGTAAATGAACCATAAGGTCAATTTCTATGTTCAATGTTGCATTTTCACGTTTTTCTCACATTAGCCTGGCATGTACTCTGCAGTATACATCCAAAAAGTCTCCAAAAAGGGAAGAAAAAAAGATTATGCTTTAATCTTCCCATATAAAATAGTTTTTTTATGCCTGTTGTAGAAGGGCACTCTGCCCCACAGGTTTCATGGGTATATACTGACAAAACAATTTCTGTGTGTTTTCATTTTGTGCTTGTTATGGGTAGATAGCTCTTTAAGGTCAATCTTTGTATTCACATGCAATGCCAGCACTGCCAGGCAATGGGGTTTATGTGATGTTTATAGAGGATAGAAATGGAACAGAAGGTTAGAGGTATAAGCAGCATTT
Organism: Ceyx melanurus; assembly: GCA_024611195.1. Lineage (NCBI taxonomy): Eukaryota > Metazoa > Chordata > Aves > Coraciiformes > Alcedinidae > Ceyx > Ceyx melanurus. The sequence continues at coordinate 113,800 of JANHGL010003776.1, read as the reverse complement.
CATTTCTAAAAGGGGCACCAGCACCTTCCATCATTGAAGCAGCCTTGGGGTTGTGTTATGGGGACTTGAGCTCCCATTGTAGATGTGCTAATGCACTCATGTAGTTGTCAGTGTGTTCCTTATTCCACAGGGGCAGTCATCAGGTATCAACAGGAGACCTGTGGTAAGGATGTGACGTAGCCCTTTTTGGTGCTGTTTAGCTTATTCTGTCTCTTTGAAACTTCCCTCGATGGCAGAACTTGTCCCCATTTAGAGTGCTGCCATTTTTGTACTTGTCACAGTGCCAACCAGTTAGGCTGTGGAGTCTGCCTGAATAAATAAAGGTATTTTCTCACAGGAGATCATCTTTTCAGATCGATGCAATGCCTTATATCCGCTGCCAGCTTCCTGCCGCTTTCTTGGATGCTGCTGCCCAGATCCCTTTGCTTAGGGGGAGAATATTCTGCTTGTGTCTCTGCCTGTAGCTGGGAGCTAGATACACTGCTCCGTTGTTTACCTCCCCTTAAAAGCTGAGAACTGTGGCTGTCATTTTGAGACAGTCTGTGTTTGTGTTCCCTGGGTTGGCTGGGCAACAGCTAATCAAATAATTATATTTAAAATAAGATTTAATAAAAGCTTCTCAAAAGGCAAGGTGTAGTTATGCTTCTTGCCAACAAAACTAGTCAGCAGTGTACTGTGGAATGTTTCCCAAATAACTAAGAGCCATTTAATCTTCCTTAATGTTCTTACCTTGGTTTGGTTTTGTTTTGTTTTGTTTTTTCCTTTTTAGATGCTCTCATATCTTTATAGTATGTCTGCAAATCAGGTATCTCCTCCTTCTACTCCTTTTTTTTTTTCCATTCTCCCCTCGTTCCCCATCCTTTAAGTACAGTCTCTCTATATAGAGCCTTGACAGGGAGCTATTCATAACTGAGGAGTTTCTGTGAGTAAGTGCTGGGCTTATCCATGTTTAAAATGTGAATAAAAAGAAAAATTAATATTTTAAAAGAACAAACTGAATGTCCCAAACAGATAATTATCCCTGCACTTGTAAATAATCATTACTGAGAAGCAGCAGGAATTCTGTCGTTTTCCCCAGCATTCAAACCAAATGCAGGACTGAGTGGCACCTTCTGGCTGCTCTGTTTAGTCCCTTCCTGGAGGAGGGCTCATGTGTATAGCCTCTTTAAAAATACATCAAACTGTTTTAAAAGCAGTGATGCTTTAGAGAGGAATTTTTGTTTGTTTTGCATTCCATTGTGGTCATTTGGAAGCTGGTTTGGAATTTGTCTGGTCTTGTGGTCAGAAACCTTCCAATTGTCAGCCCTGGGAGTCCAAGTCTGGACAAGAGCCTCTTACAGTGGGTACGGAGCCACTGGCCAGCATTTAACCAGACTCAGCATTTTGTTCTGTCAGTGCATAATAAATGCTACATTTACAGCTTCTAATTTGATCTAACATTGGAACACACATCTGTGGAACGGTGGGGCTGAGGTTTTTACAGTGAGGTAGAAGCACACACAAGGTCAGCTGTGGGCAAGAGGGATCTCACCAGGGTAAGCACTATTAGTTCAGAAATGCCACAGAATTTCAAGAACACCAATCTAATAATTAATGATGTAGCTACCATATGAAGACCTTCTTGTGTGCCTATTGTGGGATACAAAGCACGTTTTGTTTGCTGTGGCTATAAATAGCCTTCTCGTCAAATGTTGAAGAGAAAAATTAGATGTAACCAAGGAGTAACAGAAAATAGAATTTAAATACCTGTTTCATAACAGTTTTATTTTAGGGCTGAGACGATGCTGCATACTGAGAATTAATTTGTCTTGTGTGATACACCTTTCATTAGCAAAATGTTTACCATGGTGCTTGGCACCATGCTAGGACTATGGTTGGTTGGTTGGTTCTTTTCAGTTGGTGTCTTGCAAACCTTGCAACTGCCTTTTGTTCCTTGGTGTCCTGAAGGTCCTTACTAAGCAATATACAACATTCAGTTTTGTCTTTGCTGAAGCTGGCAACAGTCTGACAGTTTGCTTCAGGAGAAGTTTATAACTGTAGAGAAAGATCCAGCTGATTTTTGCTGGATATTCAGAATTCTGGACTGGCATTTGAAAATTGTATTTAAGAACCTGTTGCATCCAAACACAAAGAAGGTGACAGTTATATGGAGTCAGATCTGAAAAGGTAGTGAGGACATTACCCAAACTGTCATAGGTCCAGGGTGTTCAAGTTGACAGTCTTCTGCTAATTTGAAAGTTCACCAACCTCTTTAATGAGAACAAAGGTACCTAATTACATATGAAGTGGAAAGGCATCACCTTGCCCTTGTCGTGCTCATCTCTCCCCATCATTACCGTGAGGTTTCTACAGAATATGCTGCCCCTGGGTGATTACAGGCTCTGAGCTCCCACATTGCTGCTTTCAAATATCAAATTGTTCATCGGCTGCCTGTGCAGGCGCTGGAGCCTGTGCTGCTGTGGCAGAAACCCCCAACCAATTCAGTTGGTTTTACTGCATCATCCAGAATCTTCAAATTACAGAAGTTTTGTGCAATGGAGCAGTTCTTGCTGCAGTTGCATTCTGAACTCTGTGCGAGTCATTCTGCTGGGCAGTTGTGGAACCACCACAGCTCATAGGGTAAATGTGTAGGTGCATCCCCTGGCTTTTCACAAACATGTTACTGTCCTTTCTACAGGCAGCTCTCTTTTTCTAGTCTAAGTGCAGTGTCTTAGCGGTCATCCTCCATTTTGAGGCGTTAATGCAGAAGGATTTATATCAGTTACTAGCTAATACAGTGTGTGATGTGTGTATCTGATGCAAATTCCATTTTATCAGGGTGGAATGAGGGCAGAGATACCAATACTCAGTATATTAATGACAGCATGGAATTCAGGATCATATTAAGGTCTCTTGAGCTCATCAGACTGACGTATCTTGTTGCTGGTGTTTGAAAAACTCAAAACACTTGCAAATAGAAATGGGACTTCTAAGGCTTCTTGTTGCTTTGGAGACACACTGCCATGACTTAAGGAGCTTCAGCAGAGCTTTGCAAAATACCTGTTCTAACAGATGTAGTATAACAGTGATACCTCCTATGAAGCCTTAGGCTTTTGTTGCAGTGTTTGTACAGATAAAATATATTCTGAGACACCTGTCTTACCAACTGTACCTTGGCACCTGAAGCAGTTTGGAGTTGTTCTGCCAGGTTTGGCTTTGACGACATCAAAGTTTTACTCGTAAGGGAAAGAGAGGGATTGGCAGTGGTGGGAACTGAGCATACATATGCTGGTGAGTACAAGGTGTTCATACATGGAGCAAGGGAAGGTGAAGTGTCAGCTTAGGGACATTATGAGAGGAACAGAGTAAGCAGGTGCTGTTTTCTAGGAATCACGGAATTTACAGGCAGGACAGCCAGATAAAAGCTAGTAGGAAGTAGGGGAAAATGTCCCTTTATTTTATTTGATTATATTCAATTATCTCATTCCTTTAAAGCACACAGGAAGGCTGTAGCATTTTTCTACCCGTTAGTCTCCTCTTTTGATTAGTTTACTGTTTAGTTCTTGGTGCCTTGGAACCATTTTCCTTGGCAGTGTGATGCTGGATGCTGTATAAAAGATAGGACAGTGGAAAGGTTTTGCAATAGTACAAAGCATTCATCAGAGCTATAAAGGAGTTTTGGGGAGGTTGGGGGGAAGGGAATGAATATATGGCCTAGATTAAATGTTGGCAGAGATTCCATGATCTTTTTGGGAACACAGATCCAATGTGTGATTATCCTCAGATATTTTTTCTTCTCCTCCCATTTTCTTCTAATCTTACCTGCTATTAATGCATGATCCTTCCTGTCTGTACTTAACAGCTCTAAGGAACAGTTGCTAAATCTGCCATTATGTAAAACATGAGAAAGAGAATTGTTGTTTTCCTACCAGTATTCCAAGAAAGCCCTGCTCACTGATTCCACTAATGGCTGCTGGGAGTCTTTTCTAAGTGGCAGGGAAAGTGTGGAAGAAAAAGGGCTTACAGATGTAGGAGTGGTGGGTGGGAAATCTGGAGTAGTCACAAAGAGCAGTAGAGGGTAGGAGCGTGTCTTCTGAAAGGCTGTGGAAATGCAGGTGAACAACTTACTTGTATTTGCTGCAACAAGGAGAACTGATACATCAAAGTATTAAATAGTCAAAGAAAAGGGCTGGAAGGATAATGCTTTCAGCATCATTCTGAGCAGGAATTTCAGCAAGATAGGGAGGTTTGCTTTAATAATAATAATTGCCAAGTGGATCTGTACAGTAGCCAGAGAGGCAGATGGTATTGCAGTTACAGTCCTGACCCATAGGCAGCTGTGGACATGAATTCATAACAAACTGTACTACAACACCTGGGGCAGAGGGAAGGAGTTACAGTTGTCTTTGTTCTCCATAGTTAGGTGTCTGGAAGATGCAAACAGTCCAAGAAACAACTGTTTTACCTTGAGGTCCTATAGCACTTCATAGAGGGGAAACTACTCACAGGTTGCTTGTGTAATAATGCCAACTGCGACAATGAAACCATAGATCAGGTGTTGCAGGGGAGGCACATCCTAGGAACCCACTGCTGGAAAATGAAGACTGTCACAGTACAATGCCATGGTAGCATCAGAATGCAGCAAAAGTACCTGTACAGCAGTGGAGAAAGCTGCAGAGATTCAGCTCTGACATCCTGCCTCACAAGATGGAGTTGTTCCTTCCCAAGCTAACAACATGAAACTTGTGCCCTGTGTGCTCTGCTTTCCTCAGTTGCATTCCACTGATCTCCTTTCTACTTGTGGAAAAAACAAACTATTCTTGGTGGGATTCCATACTGGCTTTTACAAAGGACTCTAATAACTGTTCAGAAAGACTGAACCAGTCAAATACAATCTCTTCCTTTGACATGGTTTGGTTAAATCACTGGATTTCTGAAGGACATATGTATGGGGGATATGTGGAGTGTGTGTTTTTGTTTTCGATTATCTTTGGCTGGACAGTATAAAGATAAGCTGCTTTCTATTACTTCAGGGACTAGATAACTATTGAGATGTTAAGATGTGCAACTGCATAGTAAATTGTTCTTGTGAAGGAAGAAATGGGTCTTGCATTGCTAGCAGAGCACAACGTGGAGCAGATACCCTTGCCCTGGCATAAGGTGTGGGCTCTGGGTTTGCAGCCTGAAGCTGGCACCGTGAACACTTGGCTGAAGGGTGCACACCTTGAAAACAGAGCGGGGTATGTCCATGTGGGGCATGTTGAGCAGGGGAAGCCAAGACTGAGGTTGAGTTAAAAGCACTTGTCTTTCACCCTTTAATTTCTGCATTCACTAGAACAGGTGTAGCACAGTGAGACTGTGCGTGCCCCTCCCACCAGAATGCATCTTAGAGTCACATTTTATTAGTGACATCAGACTTCACATCACAAATTGGAAAAAGCGGACTGCACAGAATCAGTTGAGCCTTGAAATTTTATTACCTTGTTTGCATCAACCAGTTATTCCTTTCAGCACCAATAAAAGACAAAAACGCCTCTCTATTGTTCAAAATACCTTGTTTTTTTCCAGGTCTGAGATTGTGGTTTTCTTGCAGGCAAAGAAACCAATGAAAGTATTTAAATTTTTATTTTTTTAATACATTTATAACAAAATTTTGGAAGGTGTGTGCTTACCATATAAAAACATTAGGTTTCAGAAGGCTACAATACCGAAAAAATCATTGAAATAAAAAAGGTTATTCTTATCATAGGATTCCTAAACTTCAGCAATAATACAAGTCTGTAAAAGCATCAAGATTATATTTATAACAAGGTGGCAAGGAAACATGAGACCTTCAGTAACAATCTGACCCTTATTGTTACAGATAAAATTGGGCATTTTTCAAAGTGCTTGAATTGTATTTCTGTTCTCATCCTGTAGTGCCAGGAGGAGGTAAGAAAGCTTCCTTTCTGAGCTGCTGATATGTGCTGACACTTGTGTGCTGCTGTATGATCCCAGGGTAGCACAGAGACCAAACTGGGGACAATCAGATCAGCTTAATCTAGACCACCAAACAAAGATTGTTAAAAAAAAACAAACAACAAACCAACCAATCTTTATTGGAATTCTAAGTTCCTTAAATCTTACTGTCTTACCCAACAAGTAGGACTGAGAGTGTAGCCAGACTAGCTGAGAGTGCTTCTGGGAAGAAACCTGATCATAACACCAGCACAAGCCAGGTAAACTGGTGACACCAGACAGCTTTCTCAAGGGTTTCTTTACAGCAGGCTACACCTCAGCAGACTGCAGGCTTCTCTTGAAGCCAGGCTGTGGTGCAGTTTATTTGATTGCTTTAGACAGCTTCTACTAGGCATCCAGTTTGTGATGGAATAAAACTAGTTGGCTGCTGCCTGAATTGGTTACACTAAAGGCTTTTTTCACATAGTATGAAGCTGTACACTAAGTGCTTCTACCCTGGTCCTCGGTGGCTGAACTGCGATACAAAGCAGGTGATCACAAGTCCCTCAGACAAACACCACACAGATTAACTGGTTCTGAATGTGCCTGAGACACTGCGTTCAGTAAATTGTGGTTTTGAAGTAATCTAAAAGTACCAACCATGTGAGAGCCTGACATCCTTGAAACTTACAGAAGCTCTTAGTTTTTGGCCATCCTCACCTGTGTGTTTGTTCACTTGTTCTAGAAGTGCTGTAAAATGCAGATCGAACATAAGAAACAGATGATGTTACCTAGCTTTTCTAAAAACAGGTGACACTTTATCTGCAGTGTCCCTGTGGAGTGTCAGTTACTGAACCAAGAACATCGTTACCACCCTTCTCTTGAAGATACCTGAAATTCCTGTAGAGTGGGGTAAGCACAGTAGAGCAAGCTTAATGCCAGCTTCAGATAAATAACATTCCATTAATACATTGGGTCATGCTATCCTTAAGTAAAGTGAGAAAGCTATCCAGGGTTTGATTTCATGGGCATGTTCTCCTTGCCCTGCCCACCCCCCCACCCCCCCCCCACCTTTTCTAAGAAAAGCGCAAATATTCTATTCCATAGTATCTGTCTAAGGCTTGTAATGATTGATACCCTGCCAGTACAGGTGTTGTCTAATTGATTCTCTGTGAGATAGTATATGGAACTGTGGTAGCAGTGGTGTAGACAAAGCTCGCTTTAGCCAGGATTCTTCTCTCCTGGAAAGGAAAGGCTGTGGGTTAGGGGTTTCTGGTATACGTGCTGTCTGACTCCTGCAAGCACACCAAGGCATCAGAAGGCACAGGATCAATGCGGAAAAGCAAGGAGCATCTGTACAGTGGTGCCACAGTGCTGTAGCTCTCAGCATTGCTCTGGCAAAGGTAGATCCTTGAGACAGTACATCAGTAAGAACCACCTAGATTGATTAAATGTACGTGTGTTGTTTAGAGAGAAAATTTGACAACCATCCATTTCTTGATCACTGAGAAACTAAGAACGTCAAAATCTAAAACAGTTTACTCCAAATATGAAAAAGTATTTCTCAGTGTATCTCAAAAAGTTGACAAAAGTGCCTGTTTTTAGGCAGCACAAAGCCACAGAACTAATTTAAAGTAATTTAGACCATGTTAGTTTTACTGTAAATAAGGTAACATTGTTTGGCAGTAGTTTTATGACTATATCCCACAGTGTCAAATTCAGCTCCTGCAACTGACAGTGAAGTTGATATCAAATTGTAATTTACATTGTTAGGAAAGCTATTAAAAATACTGTACCTTATGTTTAATTTTACTACTGAGAAATAGCTGCTGGACAGCACACAAACTACTGATACTGTTTGTTGTTTTTTTTTAAAAAAAGGTTAATAAAATACAAGCAAGGTAGAAAATAGGCTTAAAAGCATTGTTTCAGGTAAAAGTTTTTCTGAATTGGGTGGATAGATAAGAAACCAGAAAAACACATTGCACATAGGTGCACCCTCTGTATAAAGAGAAACATACAAAGTGGGAAATGGGGTGCACTGGGATAGTACACTGAAGTCTCTGATGCTGTAAACTGGAATTCCTAATTTTATCAAAAAGGGGAATTGAGTCTGGTTCTGTTTTTGAGTCCCCACGGGTGACACTTGCAGACTACCCCGTGGTTTGGCACAATACACTTTTAAGAGGCAGTCTCTGCTGAAGGGATGCCAGGACTGGTAAATGAGGCATAAAATTGTGTAAGGGCCAGGTGCAGTGGGGAAGCATGACCTGCTTGGAATGGCCTGTGACCTGCTTGGAATCAGCCAATACTGTCTAGTACTCTCATGACTATTAAGAGTTTCTCTACTTGCAAAATCAAACTGATCTAAGTAAAAGTTGTGTTGTTTACTGTAGCTAATTAAGCCAGTACCAGAGACTGTGCAGACTGGAATTTCTACTTGAAATCTATTCTGATTTAGCTCAAGCTGATTCCCAGCAGGTATAAACTGAAGTAAAACAAGAGCATTTTCAGGAGTTTGAGGCCAGCATAACTAAAACAGTTTATTTAATGGAGGAAGTATAAATATTAGATTAATTCTTCTCTTTTTAACACAGAGAATTTGTTATCTAAGAGAAAATAAAACTAAAATTGAACAGTAAGTAGGCAGGAGAAACTAAGTATCTGTTAAAATGCAAGGGGTCTTGTTCTCCCAGCAACACCATCTCTTCTGAATTTCAATCTCTAAAAAACTGCCAGGTCTTGTTATGGACCCGATTCTCAGTTTTCTATTATTTTTACTATGGGTACAGAGGCTGGTTAAGGTCAGGTCATAGGGCTAAGATGTCAGAGGGGAGCCCCACATTTTAGGAGCTGCAGGGGTAAGAACATATGAATTGGATGTCAGGACCCCTATTAAAGCCTGTGAGTGTGTAACAAATGTAGAATTGCATCTCACAGACATAAACAAACCCTCTGCCCCTGGGAATGAGCTACCTAAGGCCAAGAGTCCCAGTTCTAATCTCTACTCTCTAGCTAGCCATGCTACCCTTTCCCCTTCAAGTTCCTGGTACACTTAAATTGTGAAGTTATCCTGTCTTATCAGTCATACACTGTTCTACACTTTTCCCCCAAAAATGTCACTTATGTTTATTTTAACTCTATATCTAGCATGCATTTTACAAGCTATTTCCCACTTACTCTTTCTAGCTAAGGCAGAAAGTAGGCTTGGGTGTTACCAGTGGTACTACAGGAATCTATTCACTCTACTGTAACATACATATCATCCCATACCATAATTCAGAACTGCCCCACATATGGGAAAGAAAGAAAAGACATTACAGGGGAATTTTTATTTCTTTTTAAGGGACTAAGTTGCGCTTAGAAAGCTAAAGGTCTGATTCTGGAGTTATTATGCAGACAAAACGCTTCATAATTTCAGGGAACACAGCTGGAATAAGGGTAGAACTGTGTTCTTAAAGTCTTCATTGCAAATCTTTTAAGTGTCCTTAAATCGAACAGGAAGATACTGGTCTGCAAATCAAATAGAGTTTTGTTTGTTTGTTTTCAGGTATATCTGTAATGACAGAAGGGTTTGCCAGTCCCAGAATGCCTTGCTTTGGCTGGTATCTGATTTTTGAGCTCAATTCCATTCTGATACTCCCCGTGGTATTTTTCTATTTTAACTCGGAGTGGCATGCAGTGCGGGCGCATGCTACTGATGCAAGCACGCTACTACAACTTGAACAGGCTAAAGAAAAAGAAAAAAGCTTCAGCTTCTTAGTTATACAAAGAAATGATGCAAAAAACCATTGAGCGGCACTAACTCACAGACTAATTACAAACTAAATTGTGCTATATATTAGTATAAAAACATGTTTTAGTAAGAATGGCACTAGTTCAGAAGGAATTAGGACTTCCATCTTAGTTCCGTTCAGTCCACAGTGAAAACATTGTAGTACAGGCCTGCCCTGTTGCCTGAGCAACTAGTGACCGTGGCTTTTGGCCACAACTGCTTCCATTTCATCCCTTTTTACATCCACCATTGTAGGTACATTCTGGGAGTAGCCCAGGTCAGGTCTGGTCATCTTTCCTAACATGGCACCAGAATAGTTCATTCTTATCCTCTGATATTAACATTTCTCTCTTCTGATCTCTCAAAGCTGGTCAGTTTTAAGGGTCATCTTCTCCTGTAGACACCATAAGACGCATTGCTACTGGTAGGTGGTCTGTCAAGCCTGCTAACTGGGTAATAAAGCTGAACTCCTCCACTTCCTGCAGAAGGAAAACAGAAGAAGGAACTGGAAAACTGATTTGTTATACCACACACCAGGATTCAGCTTTTATGCCTCTTTTTGGTTTACTTCAACTATCTCACTGTATTAGATGAATGGGGCCAGCCTCGCATGGCTGGGCTAATGGTGAACTGTCTGCCAGACCCTGCACATCAGGAGGGTGTGGTTGGTGAGGTGAACCATTTATATCATACACATCTTAACTAGTTTGGATGAAATGTGCTGTACTTTAATGTTCTATGGGAAACACTGTGTTCTTCCTAGCTTCTGAAAGCAGGATGGAACACCCTTAATGCTCTTATGATAGAATGTAGTTGTACCCTCCTTACTGGACAGGGACTTAGTTTGCCAGTACTTTGGGAATTGCTCACAGGAAGCACAGATATTTTAGTTATCATTATGCTGCCAGCATGAGCTTTATCAAAGACTTAATCTGGGTCATAACTATTGCAATATTGGTATTGTTGCTGTTTGTGTGAAATGTGAGATGGGTGGACTGCACCACGGGCATTTGTGGATCTGAAAACAGGAGCATTAATAGAATTAACTGCTAAGCTACTGTGCCCACAGAGCATAGATTGACTGAGGTGTCATGCACTAAGCTATGGTGAACTCCTCTCCTGCCTGCTCCTCTGCAGTGACTGCACTGGGGTATGGTAAAAAAGTGTGAATTTTCTCATTTGTATCATGAAGTTCTGTATAAGGCACAGTCATATAACAGGAAGCAGACAGTGCAATAGAAGTTCTCTTTCTGATTAGCCCATGTCAACTTCTGCCTGCATATAACAGCCTTGTAACTTAGGTAGGTGTTCACAAGCATAATAAAAGAACATCATCCAGACACTTGAAACGATTCAAAAATATTCCGACTGCTGTCAGGGAAAGCATGAGCCAAAACACTTAGTCTGGCAAAAGTGTAAGGAATGGAAACAAGGTTTTCTGTTTGCTGTTGAAAACCAGCATATCTACTAGTGCTATCAGAATCTCTAAATTAATCTTAAATTTGTTTACGTAATAGGTTTACAAACTGAATACTTGCACACAGAAATAGAAAATAGCAAAGCAGGAGGTTCTCCTTGGAGTATGAATTTGAACCCAAGCGAAAATTCTGCTTTACCATCCTAACAAGTTTGTTGTGCAAGTTATGGCTCTTTTTGTCAACTCTAAAACTCACCACTTTCCATTCCAGGTAGAGACCTTCTTCTGTGTAGAGCATATAGTCAATCCTTCTTCCATTTCCTTTCAATGATGTCTTCCTCCCCTTCTGACTGGAACTGTGGTTCTTGCTGGTGGGATAGACTAAATATCCTTTCCTCCCTTCTTCACTTTCCAGTACCCTATTTCATTAAAAAAAACCCCAAACAAGTGCTTTAAATGTTTGCTTATTCCATCCCTCTGAACATTATCTAGATTCTCTCCAAACCCCCAGTAAGGGTAATGCCTGTCCAAAAGGACTCTTAACCTTGTACAGTGCATCTGCTTCCTAATGTGTTTTCCAACATGAGGCTGTCCTAACTGCTGACAGCACTCTTCTGTCCTTACCGCACATTTGGCATCACCAGTGCTGCATTGGTGGACCCATCTTTGTAGCCAGAACAAACCACTGAGAGAAGGGCTTTGCCTGCCTGCTATATGTAGTACATTGCAGCTCACACCCTCTCTGTTGATTTTCTGCATCTAGCAGAGGAGGAAACTTCCATGGATAAACCCCAAGTCCTTTGATACCAACCTCTCAATTATGATCAGAGCAACTCCGTCCAAAACTAAGACAACCAGCTTTACAGACAGGGCATGGATGAGGAATGGGTTTCAGGAGCCCATCTTTGGGCATGTGCTAGTTGGTTTTGAGGAGGTCTCACACTACTGTGTCCTGCTAACTCACAGACTAATTACAAACTGGCTCTTACTGCACTAGTAATGACAGCCTAGTTGGATTGCTCTACATGACACTGTTCAAGTGTCTCTACAGAGATGGAGTGACTCAGCAGATGTTCTGCTACTGCCCATATCTTGCAGGGATTCAAAATGAAAAATTAGTTTTCTAGGTACCAGTCTTATGTTCAAATTAATTTTTTTAGTTTGGGTACTTAAACATTAACAGTAGGTTTTATACTTTATATAGAAAATGATTAAGGTCCTGAGCAACTTGATCTAAAACTTTGAAGTTAGCCCTGCTCTGAACAGGACTATAGACCAAATAAACCACAAAGATCTCTTGTCACTCTAGTTTTACAACAATTCTATGTTGCTGTGCTGTTCTTTGTGGTTGTGCCTGTGGTATTGGATGTGAAAGGAAAGTTGTTTGACCTTCTTGTATTCTATTTAAAAGCTCTACCAAAGGAGCACTAAAGGCAACCAACACAAATGCAAAAGGCGGGGCTGCAGATGGTAACTGCATGTGTGGGACATTATGTATAAAGTCAGTATCATGCATGCAGAGCAGGACAGATTAGGTTGTGGTTTTGGTATCTGGCTCAAAACACAAACTACTTTCAAAACCTCTTCCTGGAAAATCATTTTCCTTTACTTACCTGCCAAAACCTGAGCTCAAGGTTCTGTGGTTTCCCTTGTAAGAGTTGATTATGCTATTAAGTTACTACATCAACTGTCACAGGAGAAACACTGAGCCATGAACTTGGGTCCTAGCAGGTGAAAGCCTTTAATTTCACCTTGGAAAAATATTTTTGATCACCCAGTTTTTAAGATTTGACTCTGGATGGGTTTTATGGGGTTGGGTTTAGGAATTTTTTAATGCATGCATGTGAGAGTACAGAATGAAGGAAAAACAAGAGACATACACTATAGTCTCATGATGTGTTTCAATGTTTGAGATTCAAACGGTTTCTTTGTCAAATTTTGTCTCTTTGGAAGGCTCTGAATGGTGGTAGAGGGGACACAGCACTTGCCACAGCTGATTAGGTCTCAGTAGTATTATGTTTGGGTCAGTTGGTATGTATAAGAAGTACTTTGTCTTCAAAAGGTAACAGTGACAAAATCCTGGTCATATAATTACTTAATTGGAATTTTTCTTAACCCCCTTTGGACTTACTAGTTTACTGTAACCAGTTTATGAAAGTAAGCTTCCTTTTATATATTATTCAGTTTTAGACTGTCATCTAGTAACTCAACGTTAAATTAGCTTTCTGTTTGCATCCTCTTTGCAAGCTGATTCTACAAAGAGCTACTGCAAATGATTCACTTCCTGAAATTCTTTTTGTAGGTTCAGGAGAGCAAGCTCTTTGATAGGACTGACCTCTTTCAAAAATTGAATTTATATTTAGTAAAGTTAATTAAGTAACAAAGTAGAAGAAATTGCTGATTAGGGCTGAAGTACTGCTGAAAAAATATCCTATTTGCATTAATTTAGAAGATTATTTTAAAGTTTTAGCTTAAGTTGTATCCATTTAAAAGTCTGTGAATGCTGGGAATTCACTTAACACACACAACTGTTAATGGAAGGGAAATGTTAATTTCAAATACATGAGGAAAACAAATGGTAAATGTGCATCTATCTGCTTCTGACTAAAACCTGTACCACCTGATGGGCAATTGTTTGCCATTTATCTCTACAGGAAGTAGTAAGAAGTATTTTACATCTGGCTCTGACATACTAATAGTTAAATGCTAACAGTTTATGTGAACATAACTAACTGTGACCAAGTTGTACAACTGAATTTGAGTTTTGTCAGAATAACTGTCTTAATTTATGGGCTATAAAGAAAGGGAGGGTAATTGTCACTTTATTTTTTCATGGAAAGATTTTCAGTCTCAAATAACTCTGAAGTATAAGTGTGAAAATTGTGTCACACAGCAGTCTGGCCAATGATTTATGAGTAGCTGCAGTGAACATGGAAGTGTGGAGAGACATTATAGGTAAGGGAGCCATGAACAAAACTTACTCCTGCATCATAAAGCTCCCTCATCTCTCATTCATGTGAGAGGCACCCAAGTTAAGGAAGCCTTTTCTTACTGGTGCTGCAGAGTGTCACCCAGAATTGTGAGCCACTGTCTAGCAGTGGAGTCTGGAAAAATTTGCATTTAAGTCTTTTTTCGTAGCTGTGCTGTAATGTGCTCTCCTGTGTCAGCCCCTGTTCAGGATTTAGAGATGAAACTCATCCTATTCTAGAGCTTTGCTAAAAGGTAACAATATCTTTGTGAGATGAGATTATTTGTGCACGTTTCATGAAGTCTTTCTGAGCAGAACCTTGTATGGCTTCCAGCACTGTGGAAGAGTCCTGATTGTTATATCTAGCTTATTAATTGTTCTATAATTATAAATGACTTGCTCATTATTTGCACCAAATATGTTCCTCCAGCCTGCTGTTTTACGTATACTGTACTTAACATGAAAGAGATATTTAAAAACTAGTTGTTCTGCTGCTTTTATGGCCTAATTAGTTCAGTAATGTGAACTACTTTTATTTATAAACTAGAGAAGAGTGCTGATTAAGAAATAATTCTCTGGATAGCTTACACTGCCAATTTAAATGTCTGTAAAGATGGATCAAGGTTTATGATTGAAAAATTTGATAACAAATCAATTTAAGGCTGAACCCTGTTCTGCTGTGTATGAATGATGCTTGTTTAGCTAGGCACGGTGTCTGTGCTACTGAGCATTTCAGTGTCTTCAAAGCCCAGATTCCATTAATGGCTGTCAGTTTTCATGAATTTACTGGCACTTTTTGCATTTACTAGTCCCTTGCAGAGATGGGAGGACAGGCTTTCTTGACCTTTCCTGAAAGTAAGCACATCTGCATAATGTACACATGCAGACCCCATTTCTCTGCAGGTCTGCATAAAAAGCAAGTGGAAATTCTGATTTGGCTTTTTTTTTTTTTAATTATAACTTATTGCAGAAAATTGAAAGCTACAGCTAGTAGGCAGAAATTCTTAACACATACTCTGTTGCCAACACTCAAGAATATTTTCCATTTATCTCATACTGAGATGTTGTACATACACACAGCTAATGGAAATAATACTCTTAAACCTTTGTTGATCATTTGATGGCTCATTATCTGTAAGTCATGTATCTGTTAGTGGAACTTAGCTGCATAATTACAAGTAACTCTTCAGGGAATAAAACTATATACCCCCAAAATAATTTGGTGACAGACTATCTCAAAAGGCCACTAGAAAACCCAAAGATTATTTGGGGGTTGGGGTTTATTAATTATTTTTTTAAAAAGAGCTCCAAGCCTGCGCTTGGAGCCATAAAATAGAATGTTATACCCACATATAGATTTGCATTTGCAAACTTGATCATAGGGCCAAGTTACCTTCTGTTTTCCAGAAATGCCTTTCACATTTACCAAATTCATGTTTTCAACATGTGAACAGAAATGCCTGGAAATTTTGCAGGCTCCTGAATGTGCAAAGCACAGCTTGCTGTAACAAATCTGTATTCTGAATATAAACTACACCCAGACCTTATGTCCAGAATTCATCTTTTGTTCAAAATTGATACAAAGACAGCTTCAAGGGATAGCCTCACCTAAAGCATTCAACAGTGTCCAGCTATACCATACAATGCACTGTACTCAGTAAAAATGACAACACAAACTGCCTATATAATGTACCATTTCCATTATGTGTGTTAGCTAAGGCATCTACACAGACTCAGTAATTCAAATAACTTTAACTCTTTACTATGTTTTGGTAATGAGCAGCTATAGTTAGCCATGACAATAACATATTTATCCCATTAAACTAGCCTGCAAGGTAGAGAGGGTGAAAAAAAGGACAATAGCATTAAGTGCTGCTCTAAAATGTACAAATTTTATTAATTTCTCCCCACTGTACTGGTATTAAAAAAAAATTATCATAAGACTTCTGCATAAGTCCACTAGCTCAAACCAAAGATACCTGTTTCTCAATAACAAACACTCCTTAAAAGTAATGCTTGCACTAGTGTCACTGGTAGCTGTTAAGCCATATTCCCATTTATATCTTCTGTGCTATTTAATTCCTCTGTCTGTTTGTGAACTTGCTTTTTGAGATGTATTTCATTCTGCAAGCTTTGTAGAATGGTTAATTAGTTGTTGGGCTGGGGGTGGTGTTTTAAACTTTATGTTTTTTTTATTTGAGGAAAAGTACATTTACTGTTGTTGCTGTCCTTTACAGTGAGGTGACGACATAACTGGCTGCCTGCAGAAAGAATTTCAGACAAGCTGTCCACGTACCCTTTGGTGTTTGGAGGACCTGTCAGCCTGTCCAGGTAGGACTAACTCTAGAGACGTAAAATCACTGACTGTTTGCTCTCATCTTTTTACCAACTGAAGCCAATTTTATTAGATTTTGTGAAGCAGCTACTAGCCACTTTTCCTTCACTGTTTTTACTCTTACCCAAGTGCCCCTGAGTAAAAAAATATGTTTGCCTCAGGTTTGGGTTTTCGTTTTGTTTTGTTTTGTTTTTAACACTCCATAAAACAGCCCTCAGTTCATGAAATGTTAAATAGCAAGCAATGAACTGGCTTTTTAAGGAATTGTCTAAAGCATGTGAGAGGATTAGGAATTGCATACTTCTGTAGGTTGTCTGGAGAGCACACTTCTTCATCATACAATCCTTCAGGATCCAACAAGGTACCTGTGAACAGAAAGGGAGATGTGACTGTCTCAGTGTACCTCCTGCGACTTGCCTCTGGGAAAGTTTCTCATTCCAGACCTCCCTACTGCCTGCCACCATTCAAATCACATTGCCTCCACCCTTCCAGCCCTAGTGACACTGATTTTTATGGTTTTCTCTACAACAGAGTAAAGCCAAGTTGTTAAACAGTTCCACATTTTTACCTTTAACATTTTCACAGTTATAATTGCTCCTCTAGAGAAAGTCTAATTCCTGATCTAAAAGTTCACCAAGTTCAACTGTGTTTCACCAAGTATTAATATCTTGGAGTTCCATGAAATCTTTTATAAGACAAACCCTACAAGTTCGTAGTGTTGTTGAATTGCTTTGTTATATCCTCATTTACAATATTTATAGAACACCAAAGGGAGCATTCTGATCGAAAGATGCAGGCTTTCACTGCATGCAGAAAGCACAGAAATAATTGCGTTTTACTCCCCTGCCTCAAAGTAATCTGGAGATTATTTTTAAAGTAGAATAGGTGTGGGAAGGCATTAATGTAGCTTGATGTGTAAGCTCTGAGTGTGGACTGATGTTTGAGATCTCTGGTTCTTAATTAATTCAAAAGAAGACACAGTTAAGATTTATAAAATACACATTGCAGAACTACCCCTTGTGACTATTTGGTCTCCACCAATTCTTCCTGCCAGGTAGCTGAACTACCTGCTGCATATGGATGTGAGTGACAGGCAGGTAAATGTTCATACACCCACAGGAAGAGAAGGTCTTACCGATCGCCCATGGTTTGTCCTCCCCAGGACCGATTCGACAGGGGTCTTTGTAGTGCGTAAACAGAGAATGCTGCTGCTCCAGCTTGTCCTCTGCA
Organism: Ceyx melanurus; assembly: GCA_024611195.1. Taxonomy (NCBI): domain Eukaryota; kingdom Metazoa; phylum Chordata; class Aves; order Coraciiformes; family Alcedinidae; genus Ceyx; species Ceyx melanurus. The sequence goes on along the minus strand of JANHGL010003776.1, from coordinate 96,159 downwards.
GGGAAAGAACAAGCCCAAGAGAAAGAATTCAGCTGCGTGCTGCAGACCTGCAGATAACTGTGTTCAGCACAACAGAAAAGGCAAGTTCTCTTTCCTGCTCGTATACATATAAAGGGTTGATCTGAAATAGTTCAGTAGTATCACAGCTATATCTTGTCTTGATCAGAACTGTAACAAACACTTGCTAATAGCAGTGCTTTCCTACAAAGCCTATGAAAGATATTTTCTGAGTAGTTTCTAGCTGTAAACAGTGTTTTCTAGCACAATTCCTTACCCTGCCATTGCCATTGCATTGCTTACACCAGTACCAAACTTTTCCTGAGATACAGAGCACACAGTAGAGAATTTGTCTGACTTGACAATGGCATGTAAATGGCTGTTTGTGGGTGTACAGACACATCCCAGTGAGTCTGAAGATTAAAGCTTATGCTTTACTTGCTTCAAATTCACCAACTTTTTTCCAGGCTATAATAGGTAAGAGAAATGCCATGCAATTGATAATTTTTGTGGAATATAATCTACATTATTAAAGTTATTCTAAACATAATCAGCATGACCCATCAACTTCAATTAATTTCTTCCTAACTGATATTGTGTTTCTTTCATTCAGAGCATACATTGCATCAAGCTCCTAGGATCATTTAGTAAGATAAGATATCCTACAAATATGCATACAACAGAATCTCAGACACTGAAAAAATAAGCAAGTTTTAGTTCTGTGTTTGTTGTTTAATGAAGCAAGGAAATGAGCATTAACCAGAACCTGAACATACCAGCTTCTACAATTCTGTTTTTATTCAATGGCAAAGAAACTGGAAACAGCACCTGATCACTTTCTTTCTTGCAGCACTTACACCTTTTACAAGGTTAAAACTTCTTAGCAACACCTGAAGGCTCTCTCTTGGGATCAACAGAGTATGTCCCTGGGTTTGGAGCTGCTGCTGTAACACATTTGTCACTCTCTTTTGCCAAGACAAGAGAAAATGTAAGTACACATAAAAATTATTTCCTTTGAAGTCACAAACAAAACTTTGAACCGTGAGCTGTGTATCCTAGACAGAATGCAGCTCACATGCTGCAGGAATCACAAGACCTCCTTGTGTAAAATGGTGTTCTTGCCAAGTGAAGAGGCAGTTGCCCTCTGCCTATTACGAAGGAAGCAGAACACATATGTGGAGTGCTGTAGTACTGTGTTCATAACCGTAGGCGCATTCACCATTTTGGTATTAATAGTCATGAACAGAGCTGCCTGTCCTTCAGCCTCTGCAACCACACCAGCTGATCCTTCTTATTACAGCTTTCTAGCTTCCCCTCCCTGCCATGCCCTAGCTAGCTCTTGGTCTTGAGAACGGCCTTATAATTGGAGGGAGATTGAAAATT
>JANHGL010003776.1:49058-94679 GCA_024611195.1 Ceyx melanurus | reverse complement strand
AGCTTCCCCTCCCTGCCATGCCCTAGCTAGCTCTTGGTCTTGAGAACGGCCTTATAATTGGAGGGAGATTGAAAATTGAATTTGCCTGGCTATCCTAGAACTGTGGCAGAGTATCACAAGACTGACCCTACGATTTGCCCAGAATGCAATGCAGGGAATTGCTCTTTCTGTCTGAACAGCCAATTGGTTTGTTTCATGTATATGGAAAAGTAGAAGATGAAGTTTGTGTAATTGTTAATTTAATAAGTTTTCACTTTTCATATAATATGTTTATAAAATTTTCCTCAGAACCAAAATAGACTAAAATTTTGTCATTATTACTGTGCAACTGTGGCACTAACAGCGGCAAGTCACAGGTGAGGAGACAACTCATCTGACTGGAGGGCTTTTTATTTTAAGCTAAAAGGTTTGAAAACATAACAGGCTTTTACACAAGTCAGTCCAAAGCAACCTGACAGTAACTAACTTCCTAATTATGCTTCCACTAAGTGTGAATTCACCATATGAGCGTTGTCATAATGTTCTGTAAAGCTGGAGGGGTAAACTGATTTGCAGAAAATTTGTCATAAGCATAAGGTCACTCATAGACCTGGAGATCTTTGAAAATTATACTGTCAATATACCTAAGAATAGAAGCTTGATATTCAGTGAAACATTAATTACTTGCCGTATCAGTCTGTGGAGTGGGAAAGACTACAGAAAATCATATACAGAATTACAGGAGGCTGATTATTGCTTAGAAAAAAGATTAATCTCAAGATGTTCAATTCCTTCCTTGTAATGCTAATAAATGTCCCTTAAAGAGTGAGTAATGTAAACATGGAGAACATTTTAAAACATTGCATGAATCTTGCTTTGTGCAAAAGAAAAGAAAGCAATCTAAAAAAAAAAATAAAAATAGCCAGCTTCATTTCAGTTTCCAGGCTGAGTGAATTTAAAAGGGGAGGGGGTCGTAAATAAGCAGCAGAGATAGCAAAAATAAAATGGATTATTGTAACCTACTTTTTGATCCTCTTTGGTAGTAGTTGCAACGTTTATAACTATTATTAGCAAAAGCAAATAGCTATTTTTACTTTTGCTTTAAAAAGTCAGGTCACAACAGCATTGATTATAATTATACTCTGTGCTTCTTGTGTAAGAATCTTGGTTAGAGTGCCAGAACTTGTTGGGTAGAGAATACTGACCATATGTTCTGCCTCCCAGCTTCACTTCTGTCTCTCTTTCTCTCTCTCTCTCTCTCAACCTCTCAACTTGTGCTGCACAGTTGAATTGGGTAGACACCTATTGTCCCAGATTTTTAGTTACTAATGAAAGACTTATGTTACGGGAATTTAGTAAAGGGAGATCCAAATCACCTTTCATTTGAATCTGACTGGGCGGTCTCCCCTTTGGTATGCAGCAGATTGTTTCCTGGATGGACACCTTTGCCTCCAGGCCATTCCATCCCGTCCAACAGTATTGCAAGTGAAACAGTCAAATGACAGCAGATGTGCCCATTTGTATCCCCTGGCTTCTGCCTCTCTTGCTTAGGACTGCTGGAGTTGCCTCCTCAGCCTGTGTGTGTTGCAGCTTGGCTAGCTTACAGCTTGCTATGGACCACGTTTCTTTCTTCCTTTCCTAAAAAACTCACTACCACTGCTACTGGTAGATTTTTTCCTAATACGTTTAACTACAGTATTCTATAGCCATTCCCACTTACTGTTCACCTCCACAGTGCACAATGGATTCTTCTACCAGTCAGAACACTTGCCAGCACCTTCTCAGACATTCTGAGTTTACCGTGCATCATATAGTTGTGACTGATTTATTTTTTGTACATATGAGCTAGAAACAAACAAGGGAAGGGCTGAATGGTTGGTGCTCCTTTCTACACAGTTAAATGTTAATACAACTTTGCTAAAATCTCCATGCGTCTGATACAAGTTATGAGATTACAGAATACTGATTATTCCTGAGATCAGCCAATGCTTTATTTCTTAAAATACTTTTGGGTACAGTGGTTGCTCTCAGCCTCAGTTACCAAGGCTGCTCATGAAGACTATAGAATTCACACAAGATGCTATTCACAAGTTCAGCTGTTAATCCACAAATTCTGGTCTGAATTGCTGAATCCCACTTCGAATGCTGTGGCATGAGCTCCCGTGAGCACTACACACCCCTCTGGTAACACAGCACAGACCAGTTCCCTTGGGTGCTCCCCACCTTGTTGTAATTGCCCTGTGCCCTATGCATGTGTTGGCCATTTGCTGGCTCCAGCCCAGCAGACGACTGCCATTGTACAAAGCCAGCAAGGAGCCCTGCTGGCTGCCTGAGCTGGGCTGAGCAGGAAGGCAGAGGACACACAGGCACAGTGCTCTGCACTCTGTCTTGGCAATTTAACTGTTAACAGAGCAGAATATTTATGCTTGGAAAAAACTACCATTTCTGTGAAGTCACCGTCCATTAGTTATGGTTTTGTGGAGTTCTTATTTTAGTACCCTCAGCATCCAAATATAGAAAATAATATTAAAAATGTATTAAAATAAAAAACCCAGGAGTATGCAGCATCAGTTAATTTTTCCCAAGACAGATTCATCAACGTTTAGTTCTCTCTGCAGCATTAATCTCCTATGTCTGTGTAAATGCACTATCAATTTGTTTTTAACTGCAAGAATTTACTACTTCTTTTCCCAGAAAATTCTCCTAACATACATGTCTTTTGTTAGTAACTAAAATTCTAGGACAATAGGTGTCTACTTAATTCAAGTAAAGCTAAACCACCATGTCCACATTATTGCTACCTCAAGTCACAAATTACTACCCTTTGTGCCTTAAAAATCACTGCATCTAGTAAGTCAGTAGAGTTCATAAGTGTGAGCTGCTCTCCTTGGCTCACCTCAAGGCTAGCTCCTATTTTAGAATTATCTGTGGTAACTAAGTCTTTCCTTGCAAAAGCCAGTCACAATCTTTATATGCTGCTATAACCCATAAGAATGGAGAGCTTTCCTGTTCCTTTTTGGACCAGGTAGACACAAGGAAAAGTGTAACCTTTTCTTACCAGAGGAGCAGTTATCGAAGTTGAGATCTCCACAGATGACATCAAAAGCCACCAGCTCCTCTGGATTGGCTGTACTGGAGGAGGAGGTAGATTTTCTGAATTCAGACAGCCAATCTTGAAGCATATCCAGTTGCTCACATCGAACAGTAGTATCTCCTGTAGCAAGCAAACCAACAAACAAATAGCCAAACCTTCCCTTTAGCATGTTACTCAGCTATGTATCAGTTGCTAAGCTATTTCTAGACTTGAGAAAAAGGGTGCAAGACAAAAAAAGTGGTGTGGCTAAGAGTGTACTCTGTACATAATGCTTAACCCATTATGAAGTTCATTAGGAACCACACTTTTTGATGTAAGTACCTTCTCCTGGAATCAATCATGTAGACACATCTGAAAAAATAAGAAGAGAAGGCATCTGTGCTGCAGCCAGCCAGCCAAAATGGTTCCAGCCATGGCAGGAGGGCAATCTGACATTATGTCTTGACACTTATAATCAGGAGTTCAGAGTTAAAATCCTACTATGGACAACACTGGACAGCATGTTCTGGGATAAATCACCTGTTTTTTCTTGGCTTTGCTTTCTTAATTTTTTAAATGAAAAATTGAAGTTTCCGTTGTTATTAGTAAATACACATCAATGGTAAATTCAATACTCACACTGTAGTAGCCCATTTAGTAGCCATAGAAAGGCTTCTATTTGTGTTCAAGTAAGAAAGCCTAAACTAGAAATATTCAAGGTACGTGTAGACACAGGTTTAGGTGGGCAGTACTTCAGAAACAGACCCAGAGCCTTCCTACCAGCTGCAAGTGAGTTACATGAGGCTGAGGATGTGCTTCTGTTTTACAGCAGTAATAGGAAAGGGTTGAGATTGATCGGTTGCCAAATACTTTTTGTTCGTGAAACCATCTGACACACAAAACAGCTCTTTAATTATAGCAAGTAACCACACTTAATTTCAGGCACATTAAGCAAGATGAAGTCTAAGGAAAAATTTATTACTGTCTCTCTTAAAATGATTACAGTAAAAGCTTGCTGTGGAGAAAGGAGCAGGAGACACATTCTAGAAATAATTGTTTACCATACTGTCTTCCCTTTCCTTTTGTTTTCAAAAGTTGTTATTTTGTTTGTTTCAGACTTGAAATATGTCAAGTCAGAACAGTACTTTTCTTCAAGTTAAAAAATTTGTTTTCAAATGCCACAATCAGAAGGAAAACCGGCAAACCCAAAATTACTTACTATTTTATTTCAACCTCATTTTAATAGCTAGCATGAAGTAGTAAAAAGTGTACAATTAGAAACATCAGTTATGTATGTCCACAGCTGCTTTCAGCAGCCACTATGGAGATGGCAAATACTTAAGTCTATAACTTCACAGCTTATTAATCACACCACTCAACTGCAGATCCCCAGCACTCTTTATAGACTAGTAAAATGTAAACTCCATAGCATACAGTAGCTGTGTTGGCTTATAGACAAACTTCAGGCCTTAGGATGTCACTTCCCTACCACTGTTAACCTGTGAAGGGTTTTCAAGAACATTTTGGGGCAGCAGGTGTTAAAACAACAGTTAAATACAAACAGAATCATAAATGTTGAACCAAGCACAATCTAATACAATCCTAAATAATCAAAAGAAATACTGAAAATAACATGACCAGGGAAAGAAAGAGCTTTACATAGGTTCTGACAACGACTCACTTCTTCAGACTGGTAATTCCAACATCAAATTATCTGATTTTTTTTTCTTCCAACTCATATGCAATTCCCAACAAATCCTTACCAGTTAGGCTGTAATATAAAACCAGGTACAAGTGCTTCTTGGATCTATTCCTTAGCCTACAATTTCTAGTTACTTGTAGCTCCAGTTCCCTAAGCACACAGCTTGACACAAACCCAGACCAACATATTATTGGGGAAACCCCTTGCTACAATGGCACAAGAAAGCCCTAGACTGAAGACGTGGCTAGACAAAAGCAGAAGAAATAGGTCATGTGGAATAAATAAAGCCTGGAGCAGGTGACACTAACCACAAAAGGTGTGCGTGACTAACATACGCCTTATGCTTAACTAAAAGATACAGCTGAAATTACAGAGTCACAGAAACCATGTATTTGAAAAGGACCTCTGGAGATCGTCTAGTCCAAGCCCTCTGCTTAGGCAAGGTCACCTACAGCAGGATGCTCTGGGCCATGGCCTGTCAGGATTTGAGTATCTCTATGGTTGGAGACTCCATGACCTCTGGGTAACCTGTTTCAGTGCTTAGTCACCCTTGCAATAAAAAAGGCATTCCTTTGTTTAAATGCCATTTCTTGCATTCCAGTTGTGCCTATTTCCTCTCTTCCCGTCACCACATCCTCCTGTCTGGTATTTACACACTTTGATCAAAAATCCTTCCTGAGCCTTCTTTTCCTGAAGCTGAACAGTCTCAGCTGTCTCATTCCTGGTGAAGTTTATTCAAATTCATGGTCTGTCCTCCTTCTGCAGCATCTGAATCTCTCCTACCTCATTTCCTTCAGCCAGTACTTTCTTCTGCCCTGCCTTTTTTTCCTTGTAACTTTTAAGCATGCTGCTTGTTGACAGGAATGCAGCAATGTCTCGCTCCTCTCAAAGTTCTGATTACATAAAATGCTCAGCTTAGACTGCCTTTTACATCTCTGGACTGTCAAGATCTGTTTGCAATTCTGTGAATTCTCCACCTAGCATGGCTTTACCAAGATGAGTGGGAAAACAACAGGGGCAGAAAACTCAGGCAGGAGTCTGTCTCAGACCAGCGTGGAGAACATAGCAAACCCACACAAAGGTAAAATTCTTCAAAACAGAAAACTCTTAGCAAAACCAAAAGATAAACAGGCTAAAACATTTTAGGAGAATATTTTGAAAGTTGTCTGGTAATATGCATTGCTATTATTAAAAAAGCAAGGACCATCTAGTCAGCTGCATCTCCCTCATAAGAATGCTGAGCCTTTGTAGCAGCTCTGTACACCAGAGGACATCAGTACTCTACAGGAAAATCATCACCTCGAAGCTCTAGAAACAGATGACTCCCAGTTCTTTTTAGAAAAAGCCCAGCCCTTGTGATAGTCTGGCATCGCTGATTATCCCCACTAGAGGTCATAGAAGTAACTGCACTTCAGTGCACTGCGTGGAGCGTGTGCGGTGAAGCGAATGACATTTCCATGACAAAGGCTGGATCCTCTAATGCAACTTGAATATGACTGTTCTGAGATTAATATTAAACTAACGGTGTCCAGCTTACTGCAGCTACACAGTGCGTACTGCATCTATCTGTATGTGAGTGTTATTAGTGAGAGTCTTACATGCTCCCAGTGATCAATAGCTTTGGAGATACCTGAACTAATCAGACATCTAAGTAGAAGAGGAGCCAAAACTGAACCCAGAACGATCAGGGGAGAAGACATTTCAGAAACTGCTGCTGAAATGGCATCAGTATGTGCTGGCAGAAGAGAACCGGGTAGTAACTCCCAACACTAACATTCAACTTCTCCTTCTAGCCTTCAGCTTTAATTAAACATTCAGATAGAATCACTGAGCTGATTGACTGTCACCAGTGATTAACCAGAGAATACAGGTTTCTGCTAATTGCTTTACACTCTTTTCCTCAGTAACTGGCCTGGAAAAATGCAAATAATTGTGTTGTGGCTGGTTCCCACAGCCAGCATTTCCGATTTCTTTGCAAGTTCCCTTCAGCTTCAAACGTTGTGGAAAGATTAAAGGGTAGTGTGGGAAACTTCAGCCAGCATAAATAAATCCTTCACCTTTGTTCATTATAGGATAATCATACTTGCCCTTTCCATTCACACTGGAAATGCTTCCGTGAAATCCTGTCTTTACTTAGAAATGCAGGTAGGTCCTATACACTGAGGGAGGCTGTTTTGTCCTACTCTGAAAGATGTCAGGAGCACTAAGGTGACTGAAGAAAACAGCTGACAGGCCTAGTCAGAGGACACTAAAAGATGCAGTGGAGGTTTTTAAAACTAGAGTTCTCAACAGTGGTAAGTGCTATGGGACACATTATAAGGGAACCTGGGGAGGATGAGCAAAAGAGCTTGTAAAGTGTAGGATGTAAAAGCCTGGTTAAGAAGAAAAACTGTTTCCAAGTCACAACCAAGGGCTTCAGTTTAGCCATGAGACAGGCTGTGTCACACCTGACTGTGACAGATTAAGCAAATCTCTAAATTTCTAACATAATTAATTAAAGATAGGCTGTGAAACAAAATAAAATAAAGCCAAAGTACCCAAAAAAAAACAGAACCACAAAAAAACTCTTTTATTCTGATGGGCTACTTGTCAGCTAGGTCAGGTCCCCAGTCAAGTGCAACACTGCCTGCAACATCTCTGTGTGCCCAGTCAAGAGGAGGGGGCAGGTGCTGCTGCTGCTGTGTGGGTAAGCTGGTGATGCTAGTTCAGAGACACATGGAATCACTGCCTAAGGAATCCTAGCACTGAAGTTACTCCTGACTGCATGGTCAGAATTTTAAACACTGTAGGATCTCTTTCTCCTGAGCTGAGTTCTACTTAAGCTGTGTATAGGCTTGTGGAACCTGAAGCTGGTGCTTAAGAAGCATGAGTACATTAGCTTGTACCTGTATGCTAAGACCAGATTCACCCTAAAGACAAAACAGGGATATGAATGAGATTAGGAGGTAGCACCCAGCATACTACATCATCTGGAGCTGGGCTGGAATAGCTTGAGGCTTACTTTGTTTTGATGGCTTGGTGGGGTGTCTAAAAGGCATGACTCAAAGGGACCTGGGAAGTGGCTGGATTCTAGGCAGCAAAACCTGCCCAGAACATTAATCACTGACTAATTCAAAGACATGAAAGAACCATGTAAACTTAACAGCCCCTTGGAAAATAATTACACTCAGGTCTCATTAAAGGATCCCATTCATCTGTAATGCAGCTATTGCCACGGTGGAAATGAAGAGCTGCTTCATAGCACCATTCAGTAATAGGAAGAAAATTGAGAGAATAAGCTACATCCAATTCTAAAGTTTTATTGAAAAAGGTGAATGTCAGGTCTGTAAAAATAGTAATTGTTAAGAACAGAGTTGAGCCAGCACATCTCTTGAAAAAAGCATTAGTAGGTCATCCCTGACCAGAAGCAGTTGGATCCTTTCATTTTATACTCATGTAAGTACTAGAACTGTCAAGTGTAAGTTTATGTATCCAAGAAGGGAAGCCAAACTGCACTCAGCCATGTATGACAGGATGATTTAAACAGCTAACCTTTTAAACAGTTCTTGTTTTTATAGATACCACAGCTTTACAGCGTTCAACTGGGTTTGGGGTAATTTTTTAAGTGTGTGAAGTGTTATGAATCAGATGATACAAATCAGACAACACAGCTCTGCCAAACTTATGAACTTTAGTTTTCCATTTCATTATATAAACTAATATGATATATCAAAGGACAGTTAGACTCTTAAATCATTGTCTTCTCTATTTGAAAGTAGTTTGAACCAGATAAGCCTAAAAATATGAAGCAAGAACATAAGTTGGAAAATGAAAGGTTGTGTTTTACCAATTTAGATTGGTAAAACTGGATGGTTTACCTTTGAAAATAGAACATTACTTCCCCATTCTTCTTCCCTCCCCTCTCTTCCTTATTAATATTTTAGGGATTTAGAATGTGGTTATCAAAGACTAACTGAGAATACATGACTAGGTGGTGAAAAGGGAGAGGATTAAAAATGGAGGTTTATAACCTAAACTAGAACAGCAATGAATCTGAACTCCACAACAGCAATCTCACAGTACATTACCATAATTCCAGAGTTAAAAATAGAAAACCAGAGAAGGCTGTTACATTGTTAAAATGTAGCTGAAAAATTAATGAATCTTCTTTAGAACTATCCAGTCTCTAATGTACTTAAGGGACTGGCAGTTTTGTTCCCAAGTCTGTCTCTCTGCAACTGAAGCACTGACAAAGTGGAATGAGTGCAAGCTGCCTGACTGGGTTAACCTACACATGCTGTAGCACATCAGTTCAAAGTTCTCCCATCTATAATACATCACTGGCTTCCTCAGCCTGCAGCACACACACTGTCTTCAAGCAGTTTAGGAGGCCTATGGCCACTTTCCAGCTCAGGAGCACAACAATTGCAGTTGCATCAATTAAAACTAAGGATATCTTCCCCTCTGGCTAAACCGAATTCTTACACAAAGTAAAGGTTTGGAGATTTGATTTTTACTTTATTGCTACATCTACTCTAAGTATAGTCTTGATGCAAGAGAACAGTAAGAATGGAATAAACTAAAAAACTTTTTAGTCTGGAATTGAGTTGTAAAAGTGGAGATAAAGGTCACCTATCTACCTCAGTCTTGTTCTGAATGTTAATATTAAAAGGAGAGCTGAGTGTTGAGATACTATCAGAAAGAAAAAAAAAGTCATAAGATGGTTGAAGAGGAACAAGCTCCACCACAGGCTGGCAGAGAGGCTGCTGGACTTTGTCAAAAATCCTGGAGGAGTGATGCTTGCTACTTGTTGCAGGAGAACCCCACCATCATAGTCCTAGAAACAGTGAGAAACAAAGGTATGTAAATTAGGACAGTACCTGCAATAGCTTGCAAGTGAGTGCAGGAAATGTATCCCACAATTCTTTGGTCCTGAGGTGTACTTCCCACTTGCACCTGGAAGGGAAGAAAGAAAGAAATAAAAAAATGAGTAATTAAGAGCTCATACAACTCCATTTCCAACTTGTGCAGCTTTAGTACATGGCATTGATCTTTTCCACTACTCTTGCCATGTAGCTCCAGTTTGAAAACACAACTGAAAACACACACACATACAAAACCACCTGGGAGACACACTGGGGCTTACTGGGGTCCCACTTCCTGCTAACTCACTGACTCCCCCTGATCACCACTACTTCCACATACTGATTTTGACCTGCAACATGTGGAAAAATTTGTCTTTCACTTGTTCATAGGCACGATTCAGGCCCACACTGAAGTGTTGTATCATGGTAATATTATCAGCAGTCTCACTGTTGATATCTGTGTTAAGGGTAGAATGAAGAAAGACAAAACACTAAAAGAGTCTGGGGAAAAGGATCAAACAAAAAGTATTGGTTTTGACTATGTTTTCTCCATTCCACAGCAAGTTTTGATTTTGATGGATTGCTTAAATATACTTCTGCAAGGTATTGGGGATTTTTGCAATGTCTCAGCAAAGTGTTTTAATTCTTTGGCTCATAGCAGCAGCCCCCATGTCTATCAACCAGATGAAAACACAACCTGTGCCCCTGTTCTTAGACCCAGAAGAGGCAGGCTCCCAGGGAGGCTGGCATGCAGAATATGCCATGATCTTTGAAAAATCAGTTTGTTGGTGGACACACAAGCAAATTAGAATCAAGTTCTCCTTTGTGTTTTCAACTCTGCTGAATGTTTTGGTAGTTCAGGACTTACACAGCTGCAAATCAAAATTCGCAGTGATTTGAGGATCAAGATTTGGACTGAGGCAAGAAACTAGCCTGAGCATATGATCTTCCTGTTGACAACGTGGCAGCACTGCACGGACTGCTACAGAAAAAGCTCACAGAGGAAACTTGGACTCAGGGCTCAGAAATCAAAACCACAGGTGACTCTCCTTCACAAGACTATGCTCAGATTTCATCTGACACCTCAAAATAACAAGCAGATCTCCATTTCACACAGATGCAATTTTGTCACTTGCTTAGTTTTCTTGTTTTTCAGCTATCCAAAAACCATCCAATTAATTTTTTATCTGGAAAGTCTTTGCAGTGACTTTTGAAGTAATTTGTACTCAACAATGCCTTATTAACTTTCATTTTTTCTTCTAGCTAGAAGAGTAGGTAGTAAACAGCTTGCATTATTCTTTCCTCAGTCCCCTTTTAGACAGTTTTCCAAATGGTTATTGATGGCATTCCTATTGCTGATCCCATGCAATTATCCTGCTTCAGGGAGGGTGAAGGCAGAGGAAGGCAAGGGAAATACAATCACTGGTGGATCTACAGTTAAGCCAGAGGATTCTCCTCAACTCACAAGAGTGCAGCAGCATCTCAACAGAGCTGCCCATCTGCCGGGTGGCTGTTGGTGACTGCTGCAGAAGCTTCTCTACACAGACCTTCCTCCCTCAGGCTGCCTTGGTCTGAATATGTCACCATTGAATGTTGTCAAGGTGAATTAAAAGGAGCCTTCTCTCCAATCTTTTATACAACATAGGCCAGGCCAATAAAAATGTGGTAAACCATTAGTTTATATCCTCTACTATCTAGGACAGACAGGTGTATCAGTTGTATTTTCCAAACTTAATAACTCAAAATCAGATTTTCTCTTTGGCACAGAAAACTCTATGTTGTAAATTCTCTACTAGTTAACAAATTTGTTGTGTCTCCTGGTGCAGAGAAGCAGCTTCCATGTCATACATCCTTCAGTGCCATCTACTTCAATCCCACTGCACAGAAAATACTGCATATCAAGTTTTCTGGTTATAGCAAGAACATGTTGCTTATAATCCTCTTACTGAATAAAGCAGATGGAATCATTTTCAGTGTCTCTATCAAAAAAGTATAAAAGATTTAAGTCTAAAAGCTAAACATCCTAACAAATGATAGTCAGCTGAGAAAAAGAAGTCAACTCAAATTGGCTTTAGAATTTCCTGTGCAGCCTTCGTAGGGTGCCTGACAAGGCCTCCCACTCACCAACCAATGCAGGTGTCAAGTCCCGCTCATTTCCACTAACATAAATAACTATATATTGTGTGGTGTCCCCATGTGCTCAGATCTATAGGGAAAAGGAGTGGGGATCTCTCTCAGAATGACAGGGAATGGCCCAGAAGAGACACTGACCCGTGCTGTGCACAGGCAGGTGAGCAATGCCCTTGGGGTTGCCACCCTTGGGGACAGTGCCCCATGGCTCTGCGCTGACTAGGAACAAAAGTTGCCTTGTCCACACCCCTGAGGGGAAAAGGGCTTTCATACACCATCTGCTAATTAAAAAACCAAAACAAAACGGAAAAACAATCCCAAACCAAAAAGAACACCACAAATCCAAAGACCTGAAGCCATTAACAGAATTGCTTGGAAAGTGCCAGCATGAAAGTACATCCAAAGCAGCTTGCCTCCCAGATTACATATTTGCTCCAACTTTATTTTTAATTTGGTTGAGGTCTTTTTTGAGTCGCACTATTGATGTAAACCATCAAGCAGAGTAGTTTTGAGTGTAGTCATAATGGATGCAAATATTTTTGACAACTACTAGGAGATATATATCCTTGCAGCCTCCTAGTCAATTCCCAGCTACAGCAGAAGCACTAGTGTATTAAATACCACAGAATCCTACAATGGTTTGTGTTATGAGGGACCTTTAAAGATCACCCAGTCCAACACCCCTGCAGGGAGCAGGGGCATCTGCAACTAGACCAGGTTGCTCAGAGTCCTGTCCAACCTGACCTAGAATGGGGCAGTGACCACCTCTCTGGGCAACCTGGGCCAGGGTCTCACCATTCTCAGTGTAAAAAATGTCTTCCTTCTCTCTAGTCTAGATCTATCTCTTTTAGTTTAAAACCATTGCTATAAAGACTGGTCTGAAATAAAAGAGTAAACTATGATTATTTGGCCTAATTTGGTGTATCACAGATGTACAAGGACTATGGGATGTGTAGATAGGAAAACGACTTGACCTCTGGATATTACAAGCCCTATAATTCTGCATGAAAACATCACTTTGTGTGGCCAAATGCCACTGCTGCTTTCAGGCTGTGCCCTTTTCCAGGCTGTGCTCTGCTGCGGTGGCTCGGCCAGGCAGCTACGTGGCAGGCACAGGCAGACAGCACGGAGCAGTCATTCCAGCCTGCAACGTGGATCTTGGCAGGAAGGTTCCACTTCCACAAAACGAAGTCAGCACTTCAAAAATATAACACTATTTTTGCTGCTTAGTACAGAAGAAATTTCTAAATTCACATTTATAGAGAAACTAGATGTAAGCAAATAAGCTGCAGTGGCTCCTTCACCATAAACCTGACTTCAGTTAACCTCAACTGTTCTACATTAGTATCTCTGTAGCAATAATACATTGAATTGCCCTTCTATAGGGAACTACTTCAGATCCTGCTTTCTAAATTTCATTGTGTAGTCTTAGCTGTGTCATGGACCACTCTTCTATGTCTATGGAAACATATAGAAAGGCAATATCAAAATATATTTATTTCCCCATGTTTTAAAATAGGATGATTATTACAAGAGAAAAAAGTTGTACATGAAATCCTGTTAAACTCTGATATTACCTAGAGGCAACTAGAGGTAGCTGGAAGAACATATCTGTGTTTTAATAAAGTCTCTAAATGATAAAATTTTAACATAGAGAAAACAGTATGATTCAATATTGTGCTGAAATATGCGAAATATATTGCAATTTTTAGTATACTTGCAAAGTCAAACAATTGGAATCTAGGAGTGGATTCTGATCCCTCTGAACATTATATTTTAGCTGTCAGGGTGTTTCTAAAAAACTCATTACTGATTTTTATTTTTCAGAGCACTGAGTGTGTCAAGTACACAACAGTATTGACATTAATACTTTTTATTAAAGAATTTAATCTCTATGCCACAGCATGTTAGTACAATCTGTTGGATAACCATGCTGATACTGTGCTGTACTGTGCAAAATTGTGTATGTTCCTACAACTGTATACCAAAATCTTCTGCTGTATGGGCAAAGGAGTAGTGTGTCCTCCAGTTAAACTGGTACCGGGTAAGAAACTGCTCATGAAAGAAATCAAGACAAAAAGGCTAAATCAGAAAGATTCTTTTTGGCAAGAAAAATATGTAGTGAGCAGCAACAGTTGAAATGTTAAGAGCTAGAGTGAAGGGAAGAACTTTAAATTCAATCACATTATTTGCTATCATGGGAATTTTCTGAGCTAACTGGAGAATCTTGCACATCTCATGTTTACCATACTCCAGTATAGTAAAGATACAAAGCTGCAAACATGACAAATATCACACCTTTAATGGTTTCTATTTACACACATCTGTCCCAGTGGTGCAAAACATTTGTACTACATCTGGATGGCAAGAAAAGCATCAACAGATACTTAAAATAACCCCAAGGAAATGCTACCTAAATACCAGGGGTATTTCAACACCAGCTTCAACCCTGTCATTACTGTGTTAATAAATCATCAGCAACTTGGAAGGAAATGTCCT
The DNA here is from genome assembly GCA_024611195.1 of Ceyx melanurus. Taxonomy (NCBI): domain Eukaryota; kingdom Metazoa; phylum Chordata; class Aves; order Coraciiformes; family Alcedinidae; genus Ceyx; species Ceyx melanurus. The sequence continues at coordinate 80,452 of JANHGL010003776.1, read as the reverse complement.
TTAATGCTTAAAAAATTTTGTCTGTGCCACACATGAGAAATCTCACTTGATTAAAGAATCAAACTAGATTCTCAAAGAGTGACTTATAAAGCAGAGACTAAAACAAAAGCTTTGTTATGAGCAGAACTTAACCTTTAGTGGCATTTTTTAGAAGCTTCACATTGCCAGGAGGTAGACATTCAAAAGAACCCTAAATAAAGTAGACAGTTCATAAACGTGTGCCCTCCAATATGAACTGTTTGTATACATGCAAGTCCAAGCACATGCCATTGCTTCTTCCTTCATGAGAAACAACTCCAGGTGTGCAACCCAGAAGAGAGCTAGAATTTTGGCATATTCCCAGAAAAAATGAGCTCCTCAGAGTTTTCTCACCCCACAGTCTACATGCAGCCAATGAAGCCAAACCTGGAAAAGGTAAATATTCTGAATGCACCATTAAGAACCAATCCTGGAGATGGGATGCTACCCAGAATAGCTCTAGATTCACCCATTATCATTTAATCACATCTTGGACTGTAAATGAGCAAAAATGTGACTTTCATCAGCTTAGCTGACCAGGAAGGTGTCAATTATTGGTATAAATGTGGTCTAGTACTACCTGCTGCATTTGTCTTTTGAAGTGGGTATGTCTCCAAAGTATATAGAGCTCTGCAGCAAACAAATTTACAGTCATGACAAGAACCAAGCTAACGATGCTCATATTAGGAAGAAAAAATAGCCAGGCTGAAAAGCACCCTGGCACACTCTGTGGGAAAGAGCTCTCTCGTCAAAAACAAATGCATGAACAAAAGTATTTGTAAAGAACATCATGTAAGCAGGGGTCTGAGTTACTGTTTGTCTTGGAAAGAAAACACACCAGACAGAGAAGAAGAGCAGGCCACAGGAACAGACTTTACAGTAGATGTGACAGTGACTTACTCCCACAGGAATATTCATCTTACCATATGTAGTCAATATTGTTTAAGTTCAAGGGAAGCTCCATTAAAAATACAGGAGCATGATACTCATCTGAATGACTGCAGACAAAGCAGCTGTACATAGAATCACAGAATGGTAGGGGTTGGAAGGGATCTCTGGAGATCATCAAGTACCATCAAGGGAACACCCAGGGCAGGCCACACAAGAACAGATTCCAGAAAGGTCTTGAAATTCTCTAGAGCAGGAGAATCCACAACCTCTCTGGGCAGCCTGTTCCAGGCTCTGTCACTCTCAACAGTGAAGAAGTTTCTCCTCGTGTTGAGGTGGAACTTCCTGTATTTCAGATCTTGTCCTATCCCAGGGCACCACTGAAAAGAGCCTGGCCCCTTCTACTTGACACCCACCCTTCAGATATTTGTAAATATTCATAAGATCCCCAGTGCATATGTAACAAACACTATCTCCACACATGCTTGTGGTTCAGACATCCCTGCTTCAGCTGCTGTGAGAATACCATCTTCTGTGTAGTTATAGCAAGCAAACAATAGATTGAGGAAGATAAAGAAATGGAAAATACAGTTATGCTTTCTTTCCAGTACAAAGTACAACTTTTCTGTAATTGACCTTTCCTGGACACTTTTTTTCCAATTCAGCAAATTTCCATGACACCAAGAAATTAACTGGCATAGCCAGTCCAACTGTGTGCCCAAGTCTTCATTCCTGTTACTGTTAAGAAAAGGAAAACTTGCAAGTACTCCCATTCACAATTCAAACATTCCTGTCCTGCAGAGATAACTTAGATTATCAGTAATTTCCAGGAAAGATGTATTTTACTCCTGTACTTTGTGTTCTTTGTAGCTTTTGGGTTAGCTTAGACATTCTCTTATTTTTAGTACTTTGAGAGCTCTGCCTTTTACCTTCAGGGATATATATCAGCTTCTAAAGAAGATGCATTAGTTAAATTAGTAATTTATTATTACAAACACATTAGTTAAGCATATAACATAAATCAAAGAAGTTCATAATGTTATAGATGTGAGCTCAAAATTCTGATTGGTGCTCTGCGATTCCTTCTACACACATTTGCACTTGGATTGTTTCAGAATCCTGTATTTTTCTCCATCTACCATGTGACAACAATTACTGTTCCATGAACTCAGAGAATTAGTCATTTGGCAAAGCTTCATTAAGCTTATATTTGAGGGAAAGTAGCTGCAAACTGGTGTCGTGAACGAAGGGCTCTTCCTCTCCTGAAGAGGATAAAGTCCACACCTCACCTTCTCTCAAACCAGTATTTCATTCTGCACAACAGTTTTAATCTGTCCCCATTTATGAAGGGGAAGGAAAACATGATTAATAACATTAATGATATGAAAGTGAAGGAATATGGTACAATGCCCTGTATCTTTTTTTTTTTTCTTTTTAAAAAAGTGTCAGGCATTTTATTGGACTTGATCCAATTCCTGCATTAACATTTTATAGCAGAAACTGTACATAGGGGAAATGTTTAGGTTACCCTCCTGACTTAAATGGCACAGCTTTAAAGTTATCTAAACAAATTCATGAACAGCACTAGACCATTTTTTTATATATACATCTTGGGATAATTGTAGATACTCAACAGCTGATCAAGAAAATCTACCCACTGCAATCTCTAGATGATCTTCGACTGGGGTCAGGTAACAGCCATTCCCTTTCCTGCATAATCCTTAGGTAAAAAGGCTTCAATATGTTACACAGCTGCATGGCAGTGGTTGCCTCTTTGCTCTGGGCCACCACACACACAAGCTGACATGGGACAGTAAAGACCCAAGTATCCAATCAAAATGTATCTGCATCAGTGATACCAAAAAGCAGAATCACAGAGGTTAATTCAGGGGTTCCTCATTTTATCATGCAAAGCAGGCACCTCAGGAGTAGCAAATAGTAAGGACTGTGCTTCAAAGCAGTTCTACAGTCAGAGCTACTGCTCCTTCTACCATCTGTTACCACCATATCAGCTCTTTTGAAAACAAGTTCAGCTTTGTACATGAAGCAAAGGTTGCTAGGTTTCCTTGAAGCAATACATAATAACATGTTCTCTGCACAATTATTCTACTTCCTGAGAACAGCATTCACTTTCAGAGAATTTGAAAAGTAAATCTGTTAATAAGCTTAGGAATTAATATTAATTAAATACAAGTTCTTTCAGAAATTTAGCAAAAACCACAAGACATATTTTTTCCTTTTGAATCCTTTTGATTTTAAAATACTATTAGCTGTTCAAATTGCCCACATCAGACTGTGATTTTGCTTTTGTTCTATGTTCTACTGTGTTTTAAGAATTCTTGAGGAAAAAAAATCCTGCTAACAATGGTAGGAAGAACAGCCTTCTATGCAATATACTTCCATATCTCCCAGTCTCCATGGGAGGAAAACCACTCCAAGAACTCTCCTCAGTTAACAGCTGTTTTGAGAATTCATTCACCTCCCTACCCCAATTCTGTATTTACCTGTCTTGTATGGCTCAGATTTATGTTTTACTTATAGCTACTACAATTTAAGGATAAGAGAGAGGCAACATTTGTCAGCAGAAGTGACAGTTTTTATTAGCTTGATACGTCTGGAGAAATATGGACAAGCATCTCCAATTCAGTAACTCATCAGGTCAAGTTAAGGATGTTTTCTGAGTTTATTACACTACAGTCCAAAACTTACACACTGTAACTAAGGCTACATAGTAATCCCTCTATCTAAAGATGAGTGTTGACATTTTGAAACCTTCCAGTAAATTACAAAGAAGTGATGCATTACACTGTTTCTGCTCAGCACCCATCCATGTATTTTAAATTTGACCTGACTGCAAGATGATCAATTTCTGAAAGGGATATGTATTTTAAAACTCCTTTAAGTTCATCAAAGCCACTACAAAGTAAAATTATGTGTGTCAAAGCAACAGCTGCAAAGTAGCAGAGAACACTGCAATCTGCATCATGTGATACATAGCATGCACAGCAGCTTTTTAGTTAGAATCACCAGCACAGTCCCACTTCCCTCCTCTATCTGTAGCAGAGCTGCAGTAAGAGACAATTGGAGTTATAAAACCTACAAAGCAGACTCCAGGGTTCTTTTCTTCAGCATTTTAAATTAACATGAAATGCAGTGCTGGAACAGAGAGTCACGGCACAGTCTCCCAAGGGCCCAGGCTGTCAGAGTACAAAAATGGATTGGCTGATTTCTAGATTTGCTAACTTCTCCTCTGAGTCTTTAGCGGCAACTCAGAATGGCAGGTTAACACTTCAGACATGCAACTGTCACTTAGATGCAAGTGACATTTCCCCCCTTCTTATATGCTATTTTTTCCGTGACTGTGTCCCTCTTACATCCCAGTGAGACCCTCAGATTGGAGACAGAAACATTGCTAGAGTTTGAAGAGATCAAAGCATTGAATGTGTTAGTCCTTCAGTTATTCTGAAAATGGGCTTTACACAAAAGCTATTCACACTGTGTCATCCTCATGCCTCCATGGAGGCAGACATGGAAATCATCAGCCTATACAGATGGAAAAAACAGTCAGTGATCTCTGTCAGGAAACTGCCAGCAGCAGCACTTCTTGTGGCAGACATCTTGAGGAAGAGAAGAGAGCTAGGCTAGCAAAATTCCTTTGTACAGGTCCCCAGATAGCTGTTGGGTAGCATGACGTCAGTAGCGTCAAACTGTTAAAAGCCTCTGTAGTTTACTTCCAGCTTCTCATTGGTTGTGACACCCCAGGTGTTAAACCACAATCAAATCATTTTCCTGTGCTTTAGTTTCTTCTTCTATTAAGCAAATACTAACCTTTCTTTTTATGCACTCAGATATATGAATGAAATACAGTACATAGAGCTGATTGTTACTATAGCTACTCTAGTAATAACCCTTGAGCTCTGTCTCTCAGGAAAAATAATTCTGTATGACTAAGCAAATCTCTCAAATCCTTCCAAATCTCCACCTGAACTTTACAATCTAGATGGTGAGGGAAGAGGGGGCCAATGGAAAGAGTGCAATTGAAATACTTGTACAGTAGGGATCTGTTGTGTAATACAACTGACCCAAAACAGTTTTGCCTTTTTGTTCAAAATAATTCCAATATCATTAAATGTTTCTTTCTGACACCTTTATCTCCTCGATGGTTATATTGTAGTAAGGAGAGAAATGGTAGTAAATGAAAGCCAGTTTCTTTCTCTGAACATTGCTCTGAATTTGAATGTTGGGTCTTTCCTGAGGTTCAGAAAGGTTTGAATAAAGGCTTCACCCTCCCAGTGTGAATTGCATTACATACATACAAAATATTGTAACACCAGTAAAAAGTATCTAAAAGCCATTCTATAAGCTGTCTGTTTTGAATGGCAGAGTAACTGTCCAGAACAACACCTTCCTACTACAGTTACGATACACTTTGCTAGCTTGCTGCTACCCAGTGCCAGACCTCAAGGCTTCCAAGGTAATGGCTTGCTTCTCACTGACTTCAGAAACAGGCCAGGCTTCCCTTACTGAAGCTTTTATCTCTGGAGCCCACACAACACTCAGTTGCTGATTAAGCACTAGATCAAGAAAAAAACCCTTCAAACCTGCTTTGTTTCAAAGCTAAAATTAAATAGATCATTCCTTATTTTTTTCTGTCAAAGAAAAATATGACCCATGATCACTTAATGTACAATTAAAAGAGAAAGTCATTTCACATCAGGATAGGCAACTCCGAATTAAAACTATTTAGGTATAAAGTACAGTATGTCTGAATGACACAGACATGAGGAAAAATGGTCTTGTAGCTCAAGCAGAATTCTGTCGTATGTAAAAGAATGCAGACAACTTTGAACCTTCTTAAATATTGGTCCCTATTCCCTGCTCAACTGTAACATTATTTAACAACTCGAATCCATAATTAAGTTCATCATCCCACTGGAATTTTGAAAAGAGGCTTAATTTTCTGCAAGAGACATGGAGACATTGTGGCCTGCCTAGCAGGTAGTAAATCAATGACTCAGCATTGGGCAGCTGAAAGCAGATTGGGTTTAATCTCTTAATTCCTACTACATGTATATGTTGAAGGGTAGTCTTCATGACCCTTGTAATGTTTACACTGCACATGTATACTCATTTTTTTGCTTGCAGCACTTCATGATTAAAAACATAAACTTCAGCTGTTTATAAACAGAGCAGGCTACAGTATAGAAATCCTAGGCCCAGTTTTTGTAAACCCATGTTCAGATATGGATATGGGTTTATGTCAAATGCGTATGAAATACTGAACTAGTATCAAACTGCAAAATCAAAGGCTGCTTTTTTTATGCCAGCCCCAATAACAAAAGGTTCAGCGTTGTTTACAATCAGTGGGTACAAAAATCCCCAATCATCCTTATTGACAATCCATATTCTTAATACTATTCATGTATTTTGTTGAGGACTCATGAGCACATGCACTAGTGAGGACATATAATTTGAGCACCTCTGATGTCTTTTGTCTGGTCTAGATTTTGCTCTACAGACTTGGATCTCTGCAGAAAATTTTGGATCTTGATTAGTCACGATTTAGAAGGGCCTGCTTTCTAGTTTATGAAGAACACAGTCAAGATTCTCCCCAGAATTAAGCAGCCACTAATCTTGGAAAAAGCAGATAACTGCATGCAGATTTTATTTCTGCTTTCCATGATTTCAGACATATCAGCCTGGTCGTCTTTTTCTTACCACCACCATTACTTAATTTAACTGTGTTAATAAAGCAAAAAAGCCCTGTGCTCCCCAGTGTCCCAGGCTTGTTTGTTTATTCTGCTTCATCTCCTTAACAATTCTTTTGCATCCAAGAGAGGGACAGCCATACATTTAATCATAATTCTTTCAGTTTTACTCTAAATTTTATTTAGACTTTTGTCTTTTGATTCCTACATAAACACAACCATGCATGATCTGGTTTCCAACAGCAATGCCCACTGAATTCTTTGCATTAGGAAACTTAGAATTTGTGCATTTTATTAAAGAGATTACTATAAAAAAGAAACTAAAACTACATGAAAACTTCTTCAGATTTTGACACTTGAAATTATACTCAAGTTCTACCTCCAGAAGTCCCTCATTACTTCATGCACATCCATCACTTTAACACAGTATCTAGGCCACAATACCTATATATAGGTTATATCAGGTAATCTAGATCTGTCTTCTCTTTGAACTCTTAACAGAAATGACTGAGAGGAAATAATGCAACTTCGTAACTTGTCAAAAGAGTCAATATTTATGGCAACAAAAAGGCTCTTACCTTGAGAAACAAGGCTCCCTTGGAAGCCAAGGAGTCTGTTCCTCTTCCATTGGGGTAACAGTGATAGGCAGCATCCATAACAGGATAGCGGCTGGCAAAAAGGAGACCACTGTTCACAAACTTAAAGCTACAGCAGCCATGGCAACTGTAGACCCCAACATCATAGAGAATGTATTCAAAATAGTGATGAAGCTGCTCTTTCAATTTCTCCGCAGCTCTTTTGTCAAACACTTCCTGCAAACACAGAAAGTCCAAGTTGGCAGGGAAGAAAGCAGAGATCTCGTGATCAAAGGTCTCATCCGTATGCTTCTTTTTTCGCACTGAAGTCTTCTTCATGATTGAAGCTTTGTAGAGGAGCTTGTTGTTGACAGTGCTTTGGTCCACTGTGCCATCTCCAACACGAACTTTAACTAAGGACTCTCGAGAGGCAGAGTAGCTGTCTAAACTCCCAGAATCTCCTTCCTTCTGTTTATGGTTAGGTGTTTTTGAGATCTCTGCATCACCTTCCAGCGAGGCCTCTGCTGGGCCACTGGCATGAGCCTGGCCATTGACATTATCTGTTCCTGTGTCTGACATGTGGCCATTATCCTCTCCATTTATACGAACAATGCAAGTGTTTTCTTCACCCTCATGTGGCTCTCCAGCTCCACCTTTATCTTCTCTACTCTCCTCACTGTTGTTTGAACCAGAATTGTCTCCTTTATACTCCATTGATGTTGTCCTTTTAATGCCAGCATTAACAGTACGATTAGTGCTGTCTCCACTCTGGGGGGAGACCAAGCTGCTAAAACTTGCTGCACTGATGGATGTGTTGGTAGGAGAATCTATATATATTTTGATCTGTGGTCTACTTGCCCCATTTCGGATCCTCCGGCCAATCTCTTTAGCCCTAGCCTGAGTATTGAAAACATTATTAAATCTTGCCAGTGAGTCTGGCAGTAGGCAAACGTTGGCACTGCCAAAGCAGAAGCTTTTCCCATTCCCTGCAGCCTTCCATTCAGTGAGCAGTGTGGCTCCATTGGCATGATTCTTATCTTCTAGTTTGGAGTAGATGTATGGCCTTCTGGCTGACTGGAGCGGGGACCATAGCAAGAAGCCAATCAGAGCAAAAGGAAGAGAGGCTACCAACAGTGCCAAATAGATGGGAGTGGTAATAATGATGCAGAGTGCATGGAAATAGCATGGGTCATCTGCTCGCTGACGTTTTTCATAGGTGGTTGGAACAAAAGAGGCCACAAGCCTATCTGCTAACCAGTAACATGGGAAAATCAGGCCCCAGGAAAAAGAATGCAGAACTGACAGAAAGCTGTTGGGAAATGGGGAAGTGTATAAAACCATTGCAACTCAATTATGACAACACTTCAGGGCCTACTACATGATGTCACTGTGTTGAGCATCCATAAGAACACCGGGAGAGGGCTGGGGAAAAAAAGTCCAGTCAGGAGTTGATTTTGTTCCAGTGAGAGTCAATAACAAAACTTTAAGAGCACCATTTCACTGGCTTGGAGTGAAAATGAAACAAGGCCACTGTTTTCGTCTAGCTTTTTGGCATCTGTATCTGTCAAAGTATGTCATTGTTCACTGAAGGCTGCCATAACGAAACACTCTGCAGGCAAAAAGGAAATCTGTAAAAACAAGACACAAACATATGTAACAGTTATTAAATGTTTAAAGCTAATCTCACACCAATTTTGCCTTATGGTCTAAACGATTTCCCTTTGGTTGTTTAATTTAGCATTTGTTATAGTCTGTTAGAGACTACAGATCTAGGAGAACTCCAACAACAAAGAACTGGTATTTGTGCAAATGAAATCAGTACCTTGACCAATTAGCACACATGACTAATGTTTTCATCAGACATTTCTATTGCGAATTGTAGGCCCTATGTTGAGAAATACAGTTTGCAGATTTCAAGCTACAGTTTCATTCACCTACAGCCCACAAAAACTCCTGATATTATTTCCTTTAAAGGTTTCTTACATATATTGAATAGTTCTGTAATTTTAATTATGGTTAATTTATATTTTGCTCTTGTTAAATTCCAGTTTTCAGCTTTGAAGGAAACAATCCTAATTGAATATATCAAATATGAAAAACAATTTCACTCTTTCCTCTGAAGACAGTTGTTGTATTTTAAAAAGTTGTCTCACCAGCTGGCAAACTCTGACCTGATCTATTTAGCAAATGTCACTATTAACCAAACACATCAAACTGGTAGGGGCCTGATCATATTATCAGTATATATGCAGTATATATTATTATAAGCTGATCTTGGCAGTATACATACATTTTTAAAGTAATTTAAATAATCTTAAAAATTTATAGTAAGTTGAGGTTTTAACAGTGGTTTTGATAACATGAAATGTAAATTATTTTTTAAAAAGTAGTAGTCATATTAATAAAACTTAATCAAGCTTCAGAATGGCATCACCAGTGAATGCAGTATCACAATCCATAACTGGAACTGTGATGCTGCCCAGTAAGAGGAGCAAAGCTAGGTAACTGATGCAGGCAGAATTCCCATTTATAATATTTCAAGTTTCAGACCTAGAATGGAAATAATATTAATCAGCACTGGATAAAAGCCATTCACCAAATACAGGAAAGAGAGGATGGACCACAAATTGGACCATGCTTCTAAACCCTAAAGATGGGTGTTTGACTTCTTAGAGAGATGAAAATTATGTAAAAGTATTTATTGACATAAGTTCATTTAAAATTTGGGGCTCTCAGGGAAACAAAATTAAGGAAACAGTAGTTTGATGTGTATTTTAAATGTTCTGCAAGGTGACCAAGAGCCAGAGGGCATTTGTATTTCTATTTAATAGCAAATAAAACAATGACATAGGACATGGAAAAAAGAATTACAGTTTTACAAAGCAATGTCACCTTACAATCAGAATAAAAATGCAATTCAATTTTCTCTCACCTTTGAGATTTCTGCTGCTTCAAACTAAGCCCCTGCTACTGATGTATGTTCCTACTGTCAGCATATTTCTAATTCTGGTACCCATGCAGACCCAGACTTCCAACACATGCTGTACAGGGCAGAATCTATAGGTAAGGCATTCAAATACATGGCGTAACTAGCTCTCTTTTCACCACACATTGTTTGTTTATTAATGATAAGAAAATTCTTCCCTCAGTCTAGATTCCTGATCAGAAGGACTAAGAGTAGTCACAGCATGTCAGATGTGCAGCCATATATTTTTGATAGGCACCATGACATAGAAGGATTTTAATAAAGGAACAGATGAAGAGGAGATAGTTTTGCAGATATTTCTTCCCAGAAGGAAAAGGCAACCCTGGGGCAAGGAAGCAACTGTTAGTCTGAAAATTCTAGTAAGATAGTGACAGGGGCTCATAACAAAAGTTAACTGGAGATAGGAACCAAATTCTAAAATTGAGAAAAATCAGATTGAGTGGGGACAAGATTATAAAGACTTTCAAAAGCAAACTCAAGCAGTTGCTACTCAAACACTATAAAATAGGCAGTCAGTACATAGACTGAAAAGGAAGGCAGTACCACCACAGGGAACTGCCTTAACCACTGTGTCCTGGGCATAGAGGGAAAGCTCTGTCCTGGGGATCTTATGTAGAATCTTCAAGACAAAAAATGATGCTTAATAAATAAACATGTCCTGATACCAGGAAAACACTGCCAAAACCTGACTAAATATAAAAAAGAGGGGGTGGGAGCTGGGAAATGGAAAGAAAAGGAGCTGGTTTACAGCAGCAATGCACAGCTGGCCTGTCGAGTGTAACACCCCTGCAAGTGCTCCCAGTCAACTGCGTGTTTGCCAACACCAAGCAGCCCAATATGTTCAGTGGGATACATGCTCCTGTTCTGCCCTGGTGGCACTATTTAGATGGAAATTAGGAAGGCTGAATCAAGGGAGGTTATTTTTTTTCTGTTTTTAATTATTAGCTTAGCATAACTTCCACAATCTTACGCAACATGTTTGAGTTTAAATAAATGAGTGACTAGTCAAGTGCCAAATAAATGCTTGGCATTTACTCATTCCCAAAGGCATTTTGAGATGCTGATAATAGAGAAAAGCCTAGCAGATTTGTTTTCCTGAATGATGATTTTTAGGACACTTTAGTAAGACGCTCAAAAGAGACTCTGGTACCTGTATATCAGCTAGGAAAAAAAACCAAACAACTTTAAACCTGTCCAATAATGTAATTATTAGACAAAAAAACCCAAACAAACTGTAAAGAAGTTATTCTCTTCTATTAGATGCCTAAAATGCTTTATAAAAGCCCTGTCTATTTACGTAATCACTCAGCAGACCAGAAAGGTTCTTGTTTACAACAGTGCCAAGGGTAAAGAGAACACTGTTGTTTGGGGTATGTGAAGCGAGGACAGACTGCAAACCTATATTCCAACTTCCAGGCTTTCTGGTGAAAGCTGCAGTTCTCTTGCAGATTATAAAGTCAATTTGACTTTGACTATTTTAAAATAACACACTAGAGAAAAATGCAGAACCACAATGGATCCATAATAATTTGTCTAATTAAGTCTTTTATAGATAAGTATTTTCGTAAGTATATGATGACAGGGTGTTACAGCTCCCAGGGAAATGTGACATCAAGTGACAGTTTTGTAAATAGAGGAATCAACGTCTGCTTGATGATATGATGAAGTAAAATAAATAAATAAATCCATTTATCTAGCGGAACTCAGGCTGGTTCTGTTTTGGATGACAGCATCAATAATCTACAAGATATACAGCTGTCCAGAAAACCATAAAATGCTCAACTAAAATGGCTTTACAAAAGCAATTACCCAGATTATAGGGACATACTAAATCAAAGAAATTCATGTTTACTGTAGAGTCAACATACTATCAAGTCTATTAGTAAAAACAGGAAGAAAAATTAGTGTAATCAGAAATCCTTTCATGGGATAAGATTGCATAGCAAGTGTCACAAAGCAAATTGGTTCAGACTGAGATCTGTTTTAACAATATTTAGCAAGAATGTAATTCTCTGTAAACACTAAGGACTGAATGATGGTTCAAGGCCACCTCAGTGACTCCTACACTTCTGCCTTTAACAAGTATAGTCCTTTTGAAAATCAGGGATTTGCTGGACAGTTTTTGACCAGATACCAGCTGCATTTCTCACTGCTAGCCAGCTGAATTGGGGATGCAATAGGGATTTGAGTACAGAGATGTGTTAAATTCATTTTACTCTATAAATTCTAATATATTTCTTACAAATACTGCTGCAGAAGTACAGAAACTCTGGTACCACAGGAAGAGAGGAGGGAATAATGAGCTGGATGTCCTTTAAATCTTTGCATATTGCAGACAGACAGCAGCACATCAAGGCCCTAATTAAAAATACTCTTCTTGCAAGTAAAATATTCTTCTAATTTATTAATCTTACAGATGAAGGAAATCACACAATTTGCTAAAGCTCTGTTAAAGGCTCACTGGCACATTCAGAAAGAACTAAGTTTGGTACTCTTGTCTCTTAGCTACAAACCCCTATGCTAGTGCCCCAAGCCACCCAAAAGGAGAGCTGTAAGAATGATGGGACACATTTTATCTCAGCCAGACCTTACAGGGCGAGGAAGGTACCACGTGAGTCAACGGCAACTTGGAAAATATGACGTCAGTAACATCTCTCCTAATGCAATGGTTTAGATGGAGCCTAAAGCTAAAGTGCCTAATTCCTTGTGATGAAGGGTATTACTTGGTAATCCAATGCTTTATTCATAGGGGTTGGAGAGATTAAGGGAGTATTTAAGATATTGCAATGAAACAGATATTTTTGTATGCTACAAGGATGTAAACTGTGGTCTTGTTTTGCTGGTTTTAATATTTTCTAAATACCTGAAAGCTAAAAAAAGACTTCATTTAATCTTTTTTTTTACGGTGCCAGTATAGAACATCTTAACTTTAGTGATAACAAGACATCAGGTGGAAGGGTTTCAAAGATTTTGATGATTATACCCAGAAGTGTGGTAGAGGCATCATAGATCAAAAGAGATGGTCCTAGCTCCAGCACAGCTCGCAAACTAAATAAAGGACAATACAAGTCAACAAATGATAGAGGAACAGAAGCACAAATGTTGCAATAATGAGGTTACACAGACAGTCTAGAAATGGTCAGAAAAGTATTAACCTTCTTTTTCTTAGAAAACTAAAATACACTTTCAAATTAAAGCAAAATTAATTCAGTTTGCTATTAAAATCTCATCTGTATTTTTAAAATACATGCACATCACTGCAAGAACAGTTATTTTTTAGAAACAGACTAGAACTGCTGAAGTGACTGATTTGGAAAGTTACAGGTAGCTTTGCATAATAATTTACCTGAATTCATTAAAACTAGGTTTTCTTGAACCCTGACAATTGCTAAGTCTTCAGTGAAAGCCATAGCAATATGTATCTAAAATTGGGTTCTAGAAAAGTACTTTATTCAGACTACCTCGACTTTTTGTTAGCTGTAGTTCATTATTGTCACTCTAATTTGAAGCAGGGAAATAACAGCTTACAACAATGCTCCCACTAAAGCATGCGAAAGAGCAAAAACCGCTGTTCGAGAAGAGGCGAAATGAAGATCTGAGAGCACAGAGACAATCCCACTTAGGTTCTTCTCCTTGCTTATCAGACAAACTACAACTTAACTTCTTCCTTCCTCCACGGTCTTACTGGGTTTTGCTCCCACACACACTTCATAAATGCTCCCTTTCTTCATTCAGTCTCTTTGCCCTGATTATTATTATATATGCTTTTGATACAAGTACCCGCCCTTCAGGAAAAACAACTACTCCAAAAGGCAAAATGCACATAACTGTTTTCCAGGCTTGATTACATGACTGCAATTACAGAGTTGCAGCCATCCCAGGTGTCAGTGGCTCTAATGGAGATGCTTCCTTGTGTTCCCCTGTAATCAGCCTGATTCTGTAACTGAAATCCTGCCGTCCTGTACAGGACTCATTCCATGAAGCAGTTCAAGATGTAAGAAAAGTGAATTTAAGCAGCACTTACTGGTTCACCTTAACTTTCACTTAAGTCAATAAGAAATTACAGCTTATGAAAATCTTAGTGGATCCACATTTTTACTAAGCTTTTACTATAAGAAGTTGGATGAGGTACGTTACTGATCCTGATGAATAAAGCAGTACCCATTCAAACTAAGGACTTGGCAGCAAGAGAAGGGAAGGAGGTGTTTTTGCAGACTTGCTGTTCATTTAGTGTTCATTTAGCAGTTTCTCCTCAAGCTTTCTGCCTTCTTTCTGAAGAAGGTAATCAGACATTGCCTAGCTACTCTGTAGATTGTCTCTTTTATGTCCATAGGCTGCCATCAGGCAAGAAGCCATTATAAACACTGAACTAACCTGTAAAAAAATATTAAGAAGTGCGAATTTACAAGTCTCACTGATTACCAGTGATGTCAGCAGTTAAGTACATGTCTGCAGAAAAAAACAAACCACCCTCAGAAGTTCATTGAGCCTGCTGAAGCTTCTGGCATATTTAGGAAGGAGTAGTTATGCTGATGCAATCTCTGTTCAAAACATTGAGCACTCGGGCTACATTTTCTGAAGGAGTCTGAAACCTCAGTGCTGTCTCACTGCATTTCTGGAAAAGCAGTACATTTAAGCAGATATGGTGCTGTTAACAACTCAGCCTTGGGAGCTTCAGGCACCTGAAACAGGGCTATGAAGTCCACTGACCACCCAGAGGAAATCAGCCCTTACTTCTGTAATGGAGCCCACTCTACTGGCTTGGCATTGGTCCTACCAAAGGTAGTGCCTGTTGCCCATAGGTGACACCTGCCTTCAAGGAATGGGAGGCAGTCATCCTGGCCATTTGACTAAATATTGCCGGTAGCTGTTCTCCTGCTTAGTTTTGTCTCTATCAAAAGAGATGGAAAAGTGAAGTTGAATTCTTTATTGCAAGAAACAGCTTTTATATTCTTGCAACCAACCTTGATTCCACCCTGACACAACAGATATTGTTTAAAACTTACATCTGGGGTCATAAATGCAGAAGAGATACATCATAGCTCTCAAGCACAGAAGAGTTTTACTCTTTACATGAACTGCAGTCCCAACAATGAACAGTCAATTGGTGTGTCTACATCAGGCTACACACCAGCTGTACAAGTGGCTCTCAGGGACACCTGACCCAAACCCAGCAAACTTCACCAATCCAGCTCCAAAGTCTAAAATAAATCTGCAAAACTTTGTGCATTCTGTTATTTGACTGTGAGTGCACCGATAACCAAGCTGTAAATGTAAGCTGACCAGTCAGATACATGCCATGCAGGAACTTCATAGGTCATTTTGTTCTACTTCACTGTAGGCTGCAGAGATGCCTCTGAAAATCTGGGCTCCAGAAACTTTAATCTGTTATTGTTATTTCAGTGTTCCTGTTGTATGTTAGAGGGGCCAGTACCACAAATGCCTTTAAAACTAGTTGGTTATGCAAACTAAGTAGTGCAATTATCAATGCCAGTTATGATCAGCAAGGACATGACTTTAAAACAGAAATTTAAATGCATCATTTGAGTAGCTTCTTCAGGAATTCATACAAAAAATTACAATCAGCAAAACTGTCTCTTCATGTACAGAGACACAATTGCATATTTCCAAATTATCAATTCATGTTTATGGTCTTAGGAACTGGTATGAAATAGAATCAACAGCATATCCTCCCGTGGCTGAAAAGAAAATACTTTATACAGTTTTAAGTTTTCAGAAAAGCTTTTCTATCAGGCAAAATTTAGACCAAAAAAAAAAAATAAAATTAATCTGGCCACTTGGTGATCTCACAGTACCTGGAAAGCTAAACACTCTCATTTTGAGACCTTATTTGGTATACTTCAAGTAGTGAGACAACTGCGGCATACAAATGCATGAATCTGTGACACTAATCTCTGTTTATACAATAGAAATGGAACAGGCTCTATTTACAAAATCACCTTTTAGTGTGATTTAGCCTTGTATTTTACAGGAGCTGGAGTAATTCAATAACAGCTAAATAAATCTGATCTTCGTAGATGGTTTATTTAACAATTCTTATTGAGATGGAACAATATTAGCTTTGGGTGCCCAAAACAGAATTGGAGATTAAATTTTTCCTACTCATCTTTCCCCATTTGAAACCTATAGAGCCCTGACTGCAGCCATACCTAGTCCATGAATTGTGAGAGGGCATAAGCTTCCTGTAAAATGAAAAGCTGTACCTTCTCAAGCAGCACTTTAAGCCTTCAGGCTTCTGGTTAGTCCAGTATGGCTCAGATAGAATTAGAAAGTAATCAATTTTCCCCAGAGTGGGTATTTTTATACTGTTGAAGTTGTTCTTAACATCTGGCAAAGAAAAGTTATCTTAGCCTACAGAAAATCCAACACAAATCCCTGCCAATAAATAGCTGTTCTTCCATACAAAAAGCTCACCTACAGTTCTCAAAATACTTTAGAAAGAAAATTAAAAAACATCAGAACTGAATTAAAACACATGTAACCCTATAAATAAAACTAAAGTACATTTATTCATGTTCTACATATAGAAAAGTAGAAAAACAGAGCATTTGCATTTTAAGTAAGTTTTTATGGAAACCTTGAGATTAAATTCCTTAAGTCATAATTTCCTTCTCTACTGACAAAGGCATATTTCAGTATTCACAGAGATGGTGGATAATCATAAAAGAATCAGCATTAATCAAAACTCAACTTATAAATACTGAATTTCCCCCCCAAAACTTGTTACCATATTGGCCTTTCTAATAAAAATGCAACAATTCAAACTCAAGTGTTTTTTTAAGATTAAATTTTTCTAAACTGAGTAATTTTGTTACATGCTTTTCAAACTGTTAAATATATCTATTAAAATTCTGTTTAAAAAAGACCAAACCAAATGCTACACTTCAAATATTATAACAAATCCAAGCAAAAATATTTTGTTTACTTATTTGTAAATCCATTTAATTGTTGTACATCAATCACCTCATATTTTAATTTCTTCTTATAGAACAAGACATAAAAAAGACAGCAATATATGATTTAAAAAAAAAAAATCCCATCCAATCACTTTGTACTTGGTCTAAGAGAAAATTTGTTGTCATCTTTACATAATGCATGGCTGAATTTTGCTTAGAAACTAAAAGGTATTCCATCTCTGAAATACTCTTGAATTAAATATTTCAGATTACAAAACCTGTTTGGTAATTTTTCATAATTTGGTGGGGTGGCAGGGAGAAGAATCTTATTTCTGAGGTAAAAGATTTCATATCTTCTGTGGAAAAAGAGAACAAAAGGAAATCTCATTTTTGTAGTATGGACAAAGTGTTTAGCCCATAACACAACCTGCAATATCAAAATGCTTTTCCTCTAAGTGGAAAAGAAAGAAGAGAAGCTATGCTAAATACAGAATCTTCTAACACTTCTGCCACTAAATCAGAGCAGCATAAGCCAGTAAAAGAACCTGAGAAGAATTTAAAAGGAAAAATCAGTGAACGAGTGAAAATATGCAGCTATTTTATTTGGGTATGCATATATGTATAGAAAGTTCACCTTGGTATTCCTTGACTTTTATTTTCCTTAAAACATTTTTTTTTCTTTTTTTTTTTTTTTTCTGTTATAAAATGCACTTGTAAAAATCAGGACAATCTACAGATATTTCATGTTACACCACTGACCCCCATTTTTTTATTACTCTTGCAACTATAATGAAAATAGGAAGTTTTCCACACCCAGAATGAGCAGGAGGGACAGAGTAGTTTATTTACATATTTAAAAGGAATCCCTGCAGTGTTCTTGTGTGATCACCAACAGGTGATGCACATTAGATGCCTCTCTTAGCTATCAGCTAAAAAAAATAATTTCAATATTTAATATGCTTTTATAATTTTCTACCAAGTCAAACTATTAGCATTTTTTCATTGTGACTGAAAATGAAGTATTTAATTAAAACATCTGCTACTTAATAACCAGAAGCAGTGCACATGAATTCTCAGCATTTCCAGGTGAGATTTTCATGCATGATACTTCATACATTTTTTTTCCCCATATACTAGTATCATCTCAGTCCAAATCACAAAACTTGAGAAAACCAAAAGCCTTGACTTCAAAATAGACCTGAGCCTACATCTCCAAAATAAACAACTTGATCTGAGTATTACATTTAGGATGCAAAGCAAACAAGCCAGATCCTTACTGCTGCTTTTACTCACTCTGGGGGGCTTTACTGTGCAACTGTTTAGCAAGAGGACAAGATACTAAATATAATTCCTTAGTATCTTGCTGCTATTCCAGGGACAAAAAAACCTGAGCACATTCAAATTTGGTCAGAACATACTGAGAAAAACAAACACGTGCCATGAACACAAGCAACTAATTTTAGCTTTGAAAAGGCTGGGTTTAGTAGTCTCTACACAGCCAGTTTTACCCTGGCGAGTGAAAAGGGGGTTTGGTTTTACAAGGTCTGCACTGATGTGTTTTTGAAGTTTGTTCCATTCCTCTGGCTAACTGTGCAGACCATTCTTTTCCAGGAGCATCCTCAGACTGCACAATACCTGTATGAATGAGCAGGGCTGTAGAAGTGCTCAGAAGTACAGCATTCATACAGAAGAATTGTTACTAGCAGTTCCTAAAGCTGGGAACTTTGCTACATCTTCCCAACCCATATGATCTTGTCCTGCCATTAAACAAACTCACTGTGCACTGTGATTCACTTCCATTTTTGAGAGGCATTTTGTAGAGCAGAAACACTTTCCTAAAAATGTCAATTGTCTGTACTAGAAAAGCAGACTTTTGATACTGAATGCTGTGACCTTGGAAGTGAAGCTCTTCAGCACCAAATTAAATTTGTTGGCTGTGGCTTTTACTCCTACCTTGCCTTTAACAGGACTACTCCCAGAGGTAAATTTGCATACTGGGAACAAGCCAGAGAACTGTTACAATAACATTATTTATTCATAATGCACCCCAAGTTGGTTTTTTTAAGTTTTGAAGTGATGTAGAGGGAGTTTACTGTTAGTATCTTACATAATTCATCCTGATCACTTGGTTTCTTAAAGCAGCATCCCCTGAGTGCCTGCTTTTGAATTGTTTACCAAGGTATACATAAAGAGGGTAATAATTATAATGGGGGTGTAATGGGCTTCACTATCAACAGGAGTCAAAGTACAGTAGATTTTTATCGCAGATAATTACTGTTATGTGCAGCAAAACTAAAGAAACGAAGTCTTTGGATTACCCCTAGTGAAGGGAATTCACAAAGGAGTATGTTAATTTTTATCCTTAATTTGCTATATGAATCTGATAGGTGTTAAACTGATAAATGAAGAGACAGGAAGCCTCATGCATTGATATAAAACTATACAAATAAGAACTTCAAATTCCAGTGTGTCTTGGCTACAGGTAACAAAAAACCACTTGTGTCTATGCAATTAAATGTCAAACTTTCCACATCAAAAGGACAACCCATTGTAATATGATCAAGAGAAATCACTGTGTTTGGTACGAGTAGCAGATTGCCATCACTGAGGTACTCAGGGACCAGCATAATCCACAAACTACAGTTACCCTGAAATGAATGACCTTTTCCTGTGGAAAATTTATTTCCAAGCCACGTTCATTCACTCCTGAGCCCTACAGCCATGAAAGTCCCAAGTACTGCTCATGCATTTTGTACGAGGTGTTGTCAAGCTGGTCAGGGCCTGGGCTGAGATCACTGAACTCCCACAGGACAGTGAAAGCAGGTACCACCAGCTGCTTATACTGTTTATTCTGGTTAACAGAATTATTCATCTATTTTGATGGGAGACACTGGGAAAAAGCCATAAGGCCAGTACATGCAAAATCAAATGATTTCATCCTTCCAAAGACAAAAAAACTCTTCTACTAAAATAAAGTTTGTCTTCTGCTTTGTTGACCAATGTTCCATTTTTTCAAATGGATATTTTTTTCCTTCATATCTCAGACTGTCATGTGTAAAGAAGTCATTCTGTAACTGAGATCAAAATTACTCTCTAAAGTTATTACCCTGAAACTAATTGAGAATTGTGACTGGCTCCACTAAGGCAAAGTCCAACTGGTAAGCAGTAAAGACAGTAAAGATTTTGCTGCTCACACAGCTGATAACACAACTTGACTTTCAGCACTGTGAGAAATTAAGTGAACAACTCACAGAGGTGAATTTGAGAGCTCCACCCTAGTCTTGTAAAAGCTGTTTTTGTTAAGACACAACCTGCCAAGGTTCCTTCACATGTTATTTGGCATATTAGTTATGCCATCATTCTTGTAGTTAATGCATATATCCATTACATTACAAGGAACTGACTGAAGAAAGGAAGGTATGAATACAAGCTAAATACATTCAAAGCAAATTCTTTAAGTTTGATAAAACACTCCTCCAGTATGAAAGATGTTCTTTGAAGTCAACTGTTATTTAAATGCAGGTTTACTCATTATTCTTTTTCTACATCCTTGGATTTTCTGTACTGCAACATTATCTGAAAACAAACAAATCTGAATAACAACAGGTAAAAGCCCTAATTCTATGTTTGTGAATAATAGCTGCCTTGTTTTACCACATTCATCCCTCTTTTCAATTGCAAGAACTCTGACAAACAAATTTCGAGGTAACAACTGCTTTAGTGATCAACATTGATCTCTACAGGCAGATGTGTATTGGCTGTTCCCCCTCGTAGGCCTTTAGTAAGCTATTTACATTCACCAGATACATTACAGCTTCTTGCTACAGTTACATAACACGTATTTGTGTGTGACATTTATATAACAATTATATACTAGAAACTGAAGTACTTGTTTTAAGTTAGGACTCGATTTCGAAAGCCCTTCGTGGAGTCCACCTACAATGGCTCACACCTACAAATCTACACAGCTGATTTGCAACAGGTACTTCAGGCAGCTCCAGCCCTTCAGACCACAGCTGTCACTGTAAACACCAGCTTGCCAGTCAGCTTCCATCAGCCTCAGTCTCTGAAGGCACATCAGCTACTTGTAGCAACAGCCCTGTGAAAAAAAGTACTTTGAAGCAAAGCTTAACTGGGTAGAGGAAAAGAAGTTGGGGAACCTCAAAGTTTACATTACTCTAACATCCCAGATGCTGGATATCTTATAGGATTTCTCTACTGTGTGGCATTCAGCAGAATATTTGGAAAGTTGAAATAACAGAAATATTTAAGGGCTTTCTGGGGGGAATAATATAAACTAAAAATGATATATATATTTAAAATAAATTAAATAAATGAATTACCTTCGATTAGTTCTCCTCTAATTGCATCTGTACTTGCTTTTACAAAGTACACAATGCTTCATGTTAAAATACCATCAGCAGAAGAATCAAAACAGAACTCTATCACCATTAAGTAATTTCTACCATATGTAAAAATTGTATTCTCTTGCAAGCTAAACTACAGGCTGCAGCACATTTCCCAGATGAGCACTGAGTAGTCAAACCCTCACATATCAAACTATCCCTGTCATCAGCAGACACACTGATTCTCAAAACCAAAATACATTTGTGTTCTGAATAGCCTCAGCCTGAGCTCTCCAGTTTCCTGTAAAAGAGCTGGTCTCTTCTCTGAAGCAACATACTCCAGACTTCCCAGGAAGAACAGCATACAGTAGCAGTCATCAGCTGTCACTCTGGCAACCGCGGGGAGGTTGAGGACAGATGAGGAGGATTATTTGATATTGTGCCTCATATGAGGAGGCTGCAAACTGATGAGGTTTAACTAGTGTAATTTCAGTTTCATATAGTGAGGCTAGCACAAACTTTATGCTTTAATTCAATGAAAAAAAGCCCTCTTATTTATAAATGGATAATGTAGGCAATGTTCCCATCAAATACTCAAAGTAATCATAATGCAGGATGCGTGACTTAACTTTCTGGTTTGCTTTATGATGCAAACCTCTTAGCCCTAGTTTTTAGTGATTTACTGGGTTTTTGGACATATTTGTCCCCATTTCTTTTTCTTTGTGGTCTGTGACCACATCTTTCTTTCCCATAGAAACATCCTTTGGATGACTTCTATTTCTTGTTATTTGAGGGAGTGTAATTGTATTATTATTATTATTATTACATTATGGAAATTCCCCAAACAGGAACAAGTTAGGTATACCTACACAAAAAAGATCATCACCAACAAAAGGCTTTGTCATTCACACAGTAGGAAACCTGATTCTTTGCTAATGTTAGGCAGAGAAAAAGTCAAGGCATGTTCTATTTCAGTCTTCTTGTCACGCACACAGACATGTAAGTATTGCTGATACATCTTGTTTCTACTCAACTCACAGCCTACAGCTGCTTTCAAGGTAGTGCTTTTACCTACTTTTAGATTTAAGCCCCTACCTTCAAGACAGGCTAAAGACAAATATTGCAGGAAGAAACCAGCATGCAGCTCTTGTCACTAGCTTTCATGTCTGAGAGGGTGGTAACAATGGAATTAAAAATTATCTGAACTGTCAGGCCATGATAAAGCCTGATCTCCAGAACAGCCTAATACTGTAATCCTAAATAACCTGTGTTACATTTTTTTATTGCATCAGGAAGGTAAACTTGATCACCAGAGTAATGACCAGGTTATGGCAGCCAATACAGGACAAAGCACTGATTCACAAACTTCAGACATGCTTCACTGTTTCTGTCATCTCCAAATCATCCATGGCCCCAATTCCAATGGTGCCCTGCCTTTGCCTTCTTGCCACTGCACAACATAAGAAGCTGAGACAGGGTGATCCATAAACTTCTGAGCAGCAGGAGCTGGAGCAGAGCTCACTCCTGCTCCAACACCCATCACTTGCCTCAAGGTCACCTCCTGGACCTCTGTGTGCACCACCTCATTTACTGCCCAATCTTCCTGTTGAAGTTGACTTACTGGCTAGAGTTCTGTGCTGTGTTAGACCTTGAATTTAGGCATAGTTTGTTACAGAGGCACCTCACTGATCAGGAGCAAAATGAAGTACTGAACCTGTAGCCAGGGAGCATATCAGAAGACAAGCTGCCCTCTGAAAATAGAGAAAACTATTCTTTGAGGCAACAATCAGCTGTGTAATGCTAGTCAAGCAACTTTCTCCACTGAGATCATGTAATTTCTTGCCCTGTGTCTCACCCCTTCACACCATAAGCTTTTATGAGAGCAGTAACTGTCAATCTCAATGTCTTATACAAAGATCTTATACAATGAATAATAATTTGTCCGTCAAAGATCTTCCATCATGTATAAAAAAATACGTTTCATACTCGTCACATTAAAAACTGACACATTTTCATCAACATAGTTAATGTTTGTTGCATTATCAACTCATATACAGTTGCAGTTTGAGAACAACACAGCTCTTTTCATCTGTAGATCAATGCAAATGCAGCTGGTAATGCAGCTTTTGTGAACAGGTCATCAGCATGACTAGCATATTAACATCTCAGCCAAGGAGCAACACTTAGAGGCATTCTTTTAAAGGTTAATGAAATGGCTAATATGTACTTCAGCAGTGATTATTTCCAAGAAACTGGTTAAAGGCAAATGGGCCTCACTTGAATTTTAATTCAAATTATAATTTTAATCTGAACAGTTAATATAGGTATTGCCTGATTGTTATGAGTATATCCTCCTGGTCCTGGTGTAACCTGCTTAGAATTGTTCAAATTAATTGTGTATGGTGTTACTGATTAAATTCTCTGGAGAAGGACAAAATACACATATATAACAACTAATTCTTTAAGCTTATTGATTCTAAGTTCATAATCATTATATCAGTACAAGTGCAGAATACATTAAAGACAGAAGCTACATGGGGCAACCACCTAGCATTTCAGCTACAAGAGCTGAGGCCATTCTGCAAATGCAGAGACCCAGAACAACTCTTTCAAAATTAGTACTGTTTAATTGCACATGGGAATCCAGCAAGCAGAAGAAAGGATTAAAAGAAAGGATTTCTTCCAAATTCTTCCTGTATCATACTGAGTGGAAACATGTATGTTAGGGCCAACTTACCTTAGCCCCATTATCTTCCAAGAAAGGTTCTGTCTGCTTGAGGATGCCTTCCAGTAATTTCTGGGGATTTAAATTTTAACCAAATAAGATTTGTTTAATCTAAGTCTGCTAAAATTTCTCAGCTCATATCTGGTATCAGAGCCTGAGATACTGGAGATAAAATTATGACCACTATTAGCACAGCCTACTACATGTTGTCTGATGGATTATTTAAAGTTACTTCTTGTCTCCTGCAGACATAAAATGTGAACTTAGCAAGAGATAACCCTTTGAATGCAAAGAGAAAAGCAACATGAAACAATAAGAAACAACAATAAGGAGTCAAGCAATGTTATATTCATAAAAAACAATGCAAGAAGCTCCCCACAAGGAAAGCATACTGCTTGCTTAGCCAGAATGATTGCTGCCTATCATTCAGAAGGCAATGCTGTTACAAAAGCACTTGGACATTTTTAAAAATGCTAAATAGCATTTGGTACAAAATGTTCAGTAGAATGCATTGCCACATTTGTTATCTGCTTGTACTGGTAATGCTAAGCAGAATTTTTGCTCCAACAGTACATTTTTAAAGCAGATGTAGATAGTAACAGGCTAAAAACCCCTACCAGAAGTGAGGTTACACAGTGTAGGAGAGATGAAACACTATCCGTTTCTTTTTCTGTGGTGGTGTATTACTTTGCAAGGGTTAGAAAAGAACTGAATTTGACAGAAGTGTTCTGCATAAAGAAGAAAAAGACAGAGCTCCACAGTCACTGGAGAAATACATAGAGATTTAAGGAGACATTTTTGTTATTTATTCTGCTTTATTTTTTGCCACCAGTTTTAATGTTCTGAAATTTATTAGCTAGCATTCTGTACATCCTGTATTCTGTGCGGACTTTAGGAAGTATGAGGTAGCCTAAATTATTTTAATTAAAATTTCTGTTTGCATCTGCAAAGTTATTTAGTAGCTTTCTATCTTACTGCTCAAACTGTACATTACTATAATTTAAAAGGCCTTTTAAAAGTCTTTAGTTATTTTCTGTTATTACTGTAAATTCAATAAGTACGGGTACTATATAAATTAAACATGACACTTGGAAACAAATCTTACAATATCTGCTAGGCAAAATTCCCAATTAATAAAGTTTTACCTGAGCTGTGCCTAAATAAGAGCTGGAGGAGATGGCCACAGTTACCAACTACCAACTCTTAATAATATTTTTAAAAAAATCATTCTAATGCATATACTTATTTTTTCCAAGATTAATTAACTTCTTCTCCATATATCACTGAAAATCATCTGATGGTAACACAATCCTTTCAAGTTACACCAAAGTGAGATGAACAATCTGTACTGGCAGCAATAAATGCAATCACTTAAAATCCATAAGCATGTGCAGTTTAAGGACATAGTTGTGATAAACAACCTAACCTGACTTGTAGATTTGCTATTACTCAAGTACAATCTGCCTCATAATACCTCAACGGATCAGGAATACACAGTTGCAGCCAACAGCTGAGCAGCCTCCACATTCTAAGTCTTTCCTTGCATATTTAACTCTTGTAAATCAGCTTTTGCCCTTGTATTTCTGGGAGTAGCTCAGATCTGCCCACCGGTCCTGGGTTGGTCCTGTGTTCCAACAGGAGCAGATCATGACTCTTACACAGCTTAGAGAGTAACAAAGCCAAAAAGAGCCTGTCTCTCCAGGAACTGGAAGGCACATTAAAAAACAATTAGGAGGCACTGGAAAATTTGCCTTCAAGAGGGAACTCACTATGTACCATGTTAACCATGGCCGTGGCTCTCCTATCCAAGACTTCATCTATATGAACTGAAGAGTGTGTAGGTGTGCATGAACTTTGATGGATTTGCCTACGTTACCACTGACTAGTAGAACTGATAAGCTGTTTTATAACAGCTGATGTAAGAGCTGTAGGGAAAAAAATGGTGGATTTACTGTGGTGCATCTGTGCACAAATAATACTGCCAGCCCATCCTTCTCCATTGCATTAAATTATTTCAGCCATTCAGATAAGGGCAAAGTATGTTTACTTTATGATACAAAAATCTTCCTAAAAACAAAAGAAATCATTTAAAAATAATCACAGATAATGTGAAAAGAATAAAAATATACCAAAAATTAATCAGGAATATCCTCTCTCTATTGTGTATAGAGATCCCAAGGGAGAAAGGGCCAGGGAAGAGGAATCTCCCTCATGCACAAATCCTATCTTCTAGAGATTAATTCAGTATGGTATGTGACTCTGTGGATTAAGAAACTCCAAATGCTTCAAGCATATATTCACCTGTTCATTTTTTTTCCCCAAATACAGAAAAATAGTTAGTTCTTCCAAGAGACACAGAGACAAGAATCTCACTCTTCTGAGCTCATTAAGGAACCAAACAAATGACTTTCCCCTTATAGCTCAAAAAAATGTCCTCCTACGAAAATCAACTTAAACGCTGCTTTGGAATGGGTGCTGATCTGCACAATGTGGTAACACAAGCAGCTTCTCTCTCTGAACAAAAAACACTCTTTTTCCAAATTAACTCGAAACCAACCCACTAAAATTTGCTTACAATGAATAGCTGCATTACTAGACTATTGCTTTGTAATTGTTTGTTTATATTCATCTTGAAGATGAAGTTTATACCGTGAGATGAAACGTTTCCTGACACTCAGAACAGTAGAGCTGTGCTTTGGACAGCCATTCCTCAACAGCCCTGATGGCCCTGCCAAACTGCTAAGAGGTTTATGCACCTCTGTGCCAACTACTGCCTCATTTTTGCTTTTAGAAATGTAGCTGGCAATAAGGAAACTACAAACATTCCCAAGTCTTCTGAATCCTGTTCTCAGCTAATTGTGCTTTTTTTCCCCACAATTTGTATGCAACTCATTACACTTTAGCTTTTCTTCTTGGCCATGATAAAAGAGTAGTTCACTTAATTAAAAATATATTTTACTTTGTTGTAAGTTTCGGGAAGTGCTTTATCTTTACTGTCTTTGGCAAGGGAAGGTATATGAAAAAAACAAAACCAACCACCAGTTCTGTGGGCCTTCCTGCACCAGCTCTGTTTCTCTCTCTGTTGCTTGCAATTGAGAGGGCTTTGTATTTGATAACCCAGATGGTCCCTTCTAGTCTTACATTCCTTGAAAAGGACACCAAGTACTGTAAGCTGATGCCACATGGCATGCAAAAATCACAAAATTCTTTAAAATGTCATGCAGTTACCAAGAGAGTTTTAGCCCATTAATAAATCTGCACTAAATGACAAATACCATTTTCAAATGCAGTTTGTGTTAACAAGCTGTGAAATCAGAAAATTAAGCTAGCTCTGCTATTAAAAAAGAGAGGCATAAATGCAGCATATCTCTCTCCTGGGTCTGCAGCAGAAGTAATATGATTATTGAAAAGATATGCAATCCTGACAATAGAAAAAAGCAACATCTTTTGGCCGTTATGTTTCTAAAAATAATCACCAAGATGTACTTTTGTTTGGAGACAAATATTTGACAATTACAGGAAGAACAACCCTCCATCACTGTTATTATGAACTACATCTTCTCCTTTAAGGTTTGGTGCCTGTTGGCATAACTGCTGTCTTTAATGACATGTCTATCTGCCACCTTGCAGAACCTCTTCCATGGCAGCAATGTAAATGAACAACACAGTCCATTTTGAATTAGCAAACTGAGTTTGTAGCCCAGGAGTAGCACTGGTTCCTGTGCATATTCCAATGTTCATGGAACTTACACTGGTAACGGGTAGCTCAAATCTGGCAAGAACTTCCAGGTAGACAACTCTGACTACACAGAAACATTAACACATGATGCCAACAAAACATAACGAACTTCAGCAGGGATGCAAGCCAACCTGTTTAGAAGCTCAGAATAAGCTAGTAAAGGAGACACACAAAGAAAAGCACCAGGCTGAGTTTTCAATAACTATGGAAATGCACACTAGAAAATTTAAGAGAAAGCAAGAGTTTGTCTATAAGCACCTAGCTATTAGATTAACAATCTTTGTCCTGAAATTCTGAAATTGGTATGACATCCTTTTTCACACGTATGATTCTTAAAAAAAAATCATTTGTACAGCTTCTGCTGACTAAAGGAAAATCTGGGGAAGCATGAATCATGTACATGCACAAAGGTGTAAAACAATCCACTTTTTACCAGATGCAGTAACATCATTTTGCTGTAATGACCAAAAGAAAACCACAAGTGCTGAAGAATTATATTTAAAAGTTAAATAATCCAAAGTTGTTTTTGTCCAAATGTGACAAAAAGATGTGTCTGAGACAGCATTTAGGAACTCAAGGCCTTTTGAGGGTCTTGAATCTTCTGTCTATGCCTGAAGGAGCAAAGAGCATGACAGTGGAGAATCAAACTTGTTTTGTAGAGGCATACTGGTTTAATTTTTGCAGATCTGTATTATGGTCCAGTTAGCTCTCAATTTTGAAATGAAAGTTACCATGAAAAATCAAGTGTTTCTGAAAAAAATCTCTTGTGAAAAATAAGTTTACATTTCACCACCTTCAAGAAATTTTCAGTAGAATCAGTAATTTGCAAGAGCACAAGGTAAGTGCTCCTAACTAGTGGGACAAACATTGATTTGCAAGCCATGAGGATCTTCACTTTATACTGAAGTGTGTATATGTAGACCTCAAAATCTATGTTATTGGATGTTAGCTCTATGTTTGGAGAAACATATTAATGTAAATTGGAAATACAAATTTTACTTAAACTGGGTTAGCAGAGAGGAATTTATTTTCAAGGTTTACTATCAGCTTTGGACTGACACCAAAAATCGTTTTGCAATACATACAGACTTTATCCCAAACCCCATTTTCAATGTCAGCCTTTGAAAATGGATCCACTTTGCTCCTCAAGGTCACTATTGAATTGGAAACATTTTACAGTAATCACTTTTATTAAGCAAAAAAAAAAAAAAAAAAGGAATACAGTTCATGCCAAGATGCTTAACTACCATGTGATACAAATGCAACCAGAGCCAACAGGTTATTGTGACTCTCAGGAGGCTTTAAGAGTCAAGAGAAACACTTCCAACATTTTCACTTAACAACAACAAAATTCTAGAGAAAACACTAGATTAGTCCACCATTCTCTTCATATGTATAAAAATAAGTTGTAAATATACACTTTTAATGTGTATATGGCATATATGTTATATATCTATGCAATACATTTCTATAGTACTTATATGTACACACACACAGAGTTATCCATATACACATACTTTCGCTATGTTTTCCCAAATAATTTAAAAGACTGATTCAGGAAGATGCTTTTCCCCTCTATATTCTTTTGATCAAACCTGATAATACAACCCTTTTGTACAGCTTGAGTTTATTCTGTAGACTAAATCTACAGCCAGGTGAAGCAGATGATTTTTCAAGTAGGACTCAAAAAAAAAAAAAATTTTAAAAGTCATGCCCAATTGTTAAGATAAAGCCTAATGAGCACTGTGGAGAACCATATCTCTCAGAGGAGTACTTAGTTCACAATAATCAGAGTACATATTTCAGATACAAACACTGTTTTTAAAATGGGTATCCCAGCTGCTTAAAAGATTAGCTTTCATTTCAATGAAAGCGTTGGACTGTTCCTCAAATTTATGCTTCATTAAATGAAGCTCACACAGAATACAATAATTACCCCAAAAAAACCACAAGCTTGGTGAAATAATATTTTTTAAACTGTATGAAAAGCAATAGGTAATGTGTTTGACACTACCTTTTTGTGACATTAATCTGCTTTACAAAGGCACTTCTTGCAGCATATCTGAGCAATGAAGGATGTGTACAAGATCATTATCATACTGCTGCCACCTTTCCTTAAAAAAAAAAGTATATATATATATATTTCACCCTGCTTTCTGTGTTCTGACAAATACTGTGCTCTCTTTTACCTAGTGCTATGAATACAATGAGTTGCAATGCATTTTCAAGATCTTAATCTCTCACATGAGCTCTCAGATGGTATCTAACCTCAGGTGCTTTAAAGCTATAATATGCTATCAACTAAAGCACTGCATGGGGACAGGAGTAGGGGAAAGAAAAATACATGACAGATTAACTTCTAAGGTTGTCCTGGACAAGTAAAGAAACTGGCTATGATTTAACAGAAAACTTCTATATTAGACACCAGCCATCCATTTTATTCCTTCACCTGGACCATGTTGTTCATGCCTTAAACATTCTGAAGAATCACGAGGAGAAAAAGCTCTCCTAGCAGTGGCCAGGGCTCCAGTGCCAGGGAACTGTTGACGTACAAGATTTATTTTCTTTTTGCAGTCTCAGCTCGTTTCCACTATTATCTTTTCAAACAATCCCTTCTAACCATCCCTTGTTTAAATTCTCTAGCATCAGCCCACGACAGCCTAATGGTTTACTTACTTTCCCTACTTCTCCCACTGACTTGTCAACATGGTCCATTATCTTTTTGTCCTTGATAGAGTCAAGGAAATACTAGCCCAAAGCTCCAGTATACAGACTGCCCATAGGAAATACTAGTGTAAACAGCTCCAAAACACAGCAGCAGACTGCAAAAACACTCAGAAATATGAAAGGGGAAAGCAAAATCCCCAGTTTTGGAAAGAGTAAAGATTTCACTAAAGCAGCAGCACTGAAATACACAGGAAGATGGGAGGCCCCTGTTTTTCTATTGCTAAACAATAGGACGAGAAGAACAAAGGTGTAACAACAGGGTTCTCCAGAATACAACCACATCACCATCTTCATCCCTTCACACTTTGGTGGATACTCATGTAAGGCTGCTAGCAAGTGTTTGCTGTCATTTACCCAAGCAAGCATACTTCCCCTAGCAGGCTAAGATAAAGGTTAGAGAGGCAGTTTGCCCTAAAAGGATTACAAAATAATGACTTCAAATGCAAAGGGTCTTTCCTGATACATATATAAACTAAATAACATTTGAATTATTAGGGTATGTGTTACTAAGTCCGTGTTTTGCTCTGTCAGACATATAGATAAGCACCAGCTGTTAAGTTTGGAACTGCCACAATGCAACTAGATTTGAACTTGGATTTTTATTACCAGTAGTAGCCTGGTACCACACATTCTTGGTTGCATTTTTCAAAAATTCACCTTCTTCTCCTATCATATTTGTTCACCTTTTTTGTGGAGAGTTTTCTCACAGAAAAAGGTCATGATTTACTGTCAGTGAACAACCCATGTTGATAAGACCTAATGAGC